>CM060731.1:33781077-33898391 GCA_030704615.1 Takakia lepidozioides | reverse complement strand
GGTGCTGGACCTGTCTCATTTTGTGGTTATGTCAGAAATTTTGTACAGAACTGCTTTTGTTCAGCAGATAGTCTGAGAATTAGTGTAGATTCATGTCTGAATTCTTGAAACTAAATATTTTTGACATGACTGGTTTTGATGCAACGCAAATTTATTTGAGTATGTATTGTGAAATCATGTTGAATATATTTGAGTAGTCCACTTTGTCCCCTGAAATGGGGGACTTTTGGTGAAGAGTGGAGTGGTCTGGAATGTGTAAAGCATAATTTTTGAATGACGGTTTTAGTAACGCACTTGATCCCCCAGTTGCAGAGTGGAAGTAGACAAATGCCAGACTAGTAGATGTGAAATAGGTAAATAGAGTGGAGAGGTTGGGGGAGTGTATGAACAAGTGAGGGCACTGAAACAGGAGCTGAGGGAACTGACCCCAGTAGGGGGAAGGGGTGTAATTCCCATAGCAGGTACTTTGCACATATGTGTGAGACCAGCAAGCCCCTGCCATCACATCAAGCCGTTGGCTCCTTTTGTCCCGGTACTTGCTGCACAATGAATATGGATTGCATGTACATTGTACGGCCCCAGCAAAAAGCCAGCAGGCTTGGCAAGCACTGCTCTGGTCCATGTATGCTGCCTGGTAGTGGAGTGATTTGTCCATTGGGGTGCACAGCAGGGGGAGAAATGTATATAACAGAGATTGATGTTGGAGATACATGCTGCATCCGGCCTATGTGCCCTGGCATCTGGTCCACACTGTAATTGGGGCAGGTTGGTCAAGCCCATGAGGAGACAGAGAACTGGAAGTGGAGATGCAAGTTGCTCAGCAAGGGGGCTGGGGGTTGGAAGCATGTCGAACTACTAGACATGCTGCACAGGACCAGCAAAAATCCAGCAAGCCTCCTCAAGCACTCCTGTGGTCCATCTGTGCTCCTACCCAAACCACACCCTAAACTGCCCGCCTACACCAAAGCCTAAACTGCCCCTAATTCATGGTAGAGCTGAATTGAGAGGTCTTCGAGAAAAAATCAGCTGGAACAGTAATCCAACGCTGCTCACTGTCCTTGTGCCCAGCCACGTGCCATGGGTCCATTTACGTAGCACCAGCAGGGGAGGGGAGGGGAGGGGAGAAGCAATGCGAGATGGAGAGACGCCACAACTTAGTTGCAAATAGCCTGCACCCCCTGTCATGTACATTGCTGGTCCAGAATTGATGCTTGAGTGAGTGCGAGTCATTTGGGGGTGCTCATTCGTAGTAGGCAGAGAGAGAGTGCTACTGTAAGGTAGGGGTTGATGCATGCTGCTGTCTTACGCGGGTCTTCTTGTACTGCAAGGCAGTGAAGTTGATGTGAGTCTGTGGCTCGTGAGTACATTTTGTAGGTGTCGCAATCAACGACCAAGCTCTTGTATGCCCTGCTCTGCTCCTCTTGTGCTGAATGTTGGTGAAGTGAAGCTGTGGTTCCGATATGGTGAAAGTGAGCATTATTAGGACCATTTACCGTAGTGCGCTTCCATGATGCCTTGTCAAAGTCTTTTTGCCCTTGCAAGTGGCCCCTGGACGTGCTGTGTTACATTCCCGACAGACCAAGCCTTAGTCACAATCTGGGAGGGCGTGAAGATCATCCCTGAACTACAAGTGACTTGGCACTGACAGGATACAAGGGCTCGATCATGATCTGACAGCAATGATCTCTGTACTACAAGCAATTCCGCAGGAATACTTTACAGGAACAATCCTGGAGGTTAAGCAGATTTCTTTCACAAAAATTGGGAATCCCTTACTTGATCTCTTCAGGGGGTGTCTCAATATTCTTTGTGGAAGAGATTGGGGACCTTGCCTATGTGTTACAAGAGGCTGGTATCTCGATTGTGCAACCTGTATGGCGAAGGATGAATGCTGACAATCTTTGATTACTTCTCGAGTGCCCTGCAAGATGCTAAAGTGTTGTCAGGGATTTTACGCTTTGATGATGAGCATGCAGCAGTGGAGATCCTTTTGGCATCCTTACCCGAAGGAGTGATTACCTGATTGCTTTAGGGAAGGCTTCCATGTCATGGCGGCTTCTAGAGTGGATGTGTAAAATACCACTTAATGGAAGTGAAGGCAGACAAGGTATTTATGCAGATCACGACGAAAGGGATGGTGGTTATTGTCATCTTGACAGTCGGTAAAGATACGGCTTTCTGTTTGAACCAGACACAGCCCGTGATTTTTTCCTGGATTTCTTGATCTCCTGCAGGGGCCAAGTGGTCTTTTCATCCCTGGAATTTGTTGGTTATGTCCCAGTAGAATAACTGGAAGCAGGCTTTCTGGCCTTGCTGATGGACTAACCTTACACTTCTATGATTATATATCAGGGACTCTTGTACCATTCTGGTACAGTGAGAATCTTATCAAAATGACTCCAGGAAAGATTATCTGGGACAGGGGATGTTTCAGCGTCTTTTGTGAAACTGGATTGAAACCCTGGATCTGCCTATGTGTTACGAGGAGCGACGGATTATGTAGATAATACAGGCCGAGATGCTCGGGCAGATGTCGAGATACTCTCTGCGGGGTGCTATCATACTGCGTTGAATTTGCAGAAAGGCAATGCCACGATCCAGCAAATGGATCATGACCTGATAGCAGCAGATCCCGTGATGATGAATATGCAGAAAAGGCGGCATCCCTGTGTGCAGCAGGGGGAGCCCGGTGCTCTCTTCGCCGAGTCCTCATCCAGGTATGCGCATGGTTTCCACTTTTCAGATTACCACCATGTCCACAACCTGGTTGGCTTGCAGCATGTATCTGAAGGGTACGGTGATTATGCTACATTTGTTCCCTGTATCGTAGCCTGCTCCTTGGGTTTTGATGATGTTGTATCCGATCTCGATAGCTACATGCAGACAGATTAATGGTTGATTGTTCCCTGTGGCTGAAATCTTTCCTTAAGGGTGTGGGCCTTGTGAGAAGTTTATTCCCTGTGATATGGTTTGTGGTGCATGTGTAGCCAATGGCAATGTAGTTACATTGTTAATGAAGTATTGACTCGAGACATTAACATCACCCTAGAGAGCATCGTGTCCACTCTGGCAATGTGCTCTCTAGTTAAACATGCAGGAAGCCTTCCATGGGGGCCCAGACACACATACAGGCTGTTTCACTTTGATTTTTGCCTTGCAGATTATATCAAGGAGTGCTTTGAATCCTTGGACCCTTCAAGTACTCAAGGGATTTGACTCTATGAAGGGCTTTGTGGTGTGGTGTTTGAGGAGCAGAGTGTAGACATGTTCGGGCAGCGCGTGGGCTTTGTTAAGTTCAAAGCTGAGGTCGTGGATGATGAGACAGGTGCTAAGGTAATCTCTTTGGATTATGGTGATGTAGAATATACGAGTATACAGAATTCCTGTGGACTGTTCCCTGTGAACATTGACTTGGAGGAACCCTCACGCACATGGTCCCTCCCTCATGGAATTTGTGTTGGGTTTGATGGCTGTGGTACCAAAGTGACTTCTTCTTCCCTCTCCAAAGGTCGTGCTTTTAGTAATAACAGCTCTTTGTGCTGCTGTGCCCCATCCTGCACAAGAGCTTGGGAAACATCATCATCTTGCGGCTTTCTTGAAACCAATGGATCTGCCACTACAATCATACCCCTCTTCTGTCTCTTAGACTGGTGTTGCTCTGCCAGTCCCCCCTCACTATGTGAAGAACCCTGCTCCTCCATTGCAGTTGTTGCTGCCTCAAACACTCTCATCTCCTTACGTTCTTGTGCATCAAGTATGCAAGAGTCAAGAATGATCTGAGCAATGACTGGGCCAGACACGATGATCGGAGACTTAGCAGCAGTGCCCTGTAACCTCTTCATTTCTTCCACTAGACCATTGTACATTAACTCTGCCCAAGCTACATCCTCTCCTCGCAAGGCTTTCAGTATCTCCTCTGTGAATGACTTGCTCAAATACTGTTGGTTCTGTTTCATGGCAAACAGAACGTTCAGTATTTGGCCAACTTCTTTGAGCCCTGGGTACTCGGCTTTGGTGCAAGCGTAACCTTGAGTCTTAAAGAAACTCCCTTCTTGGAACAGATTTCCTATCTGCAATCTTGCCCTGTGCTCATCCACATCCACATGACCCGATGGCAATTCGAACAATTGCTGCAGGTACTGGGGAGTAATTTCTATATCTACTCCCCTCACCTGGGTTACTCTCGTCCTAGGCTCAAAGTTCTGAAGAAACTGAAGCATATACTGCCGATGATGCAATGACCATTCCTTGCGTAGCAGCCCTTCCAATCGCAACTCCCTCAGCAGCTGCACTGCCTGTGGTGTAGCAATTGTTTGTTTCTGCAGTATCGTGGTGCTCTTCACCCTGATATCCTCCGTTCTCCTCACTCTCTTCACTCTAAACAAACAAAAAGGCCTTGTTTGAAACAGCTGAAGAAAAGCTTGCAGGGCACAGAGCATAAAGGTATGGTTGGCACAGAATGGAACGGGTAAGTGTGTGTAAGCCTGTGGGGCTTGCAAGTATCGAGTGAGAGAGAATGTACTCTGAACCCGTCCGTCCTTGTGCCACTGCGTGAGGAGTAAAGCGAGCGTGTAATCTGTAATATCTGCCATAGCTACAAAGCTATAGCTTTGATTGCCTCTCCTGCCAAGACGTTGGTTATTCGGAGCCACCCCGACTCTCGCGCTCATAATCCTGCTAATTTCTTGCTCTTGTTTCTTGGAGGAAACCATCTTCATGTAATTCTCGCTCGTGATTGGCTGTTGCCTCCTTGGGTAACTTCTTAATTTAACTCCCCTCCGTGGACTTTCCCCCCTGGAATGTCCACTAGGATAGCACATGTAGCAAAGATCCCCCTTTTATATACTCATAAAGGGTTCCGTTACCCTTGCCCTGAATGCATTAATGGGCCCACAAATAGTTTGGGTTGATGTACCGGGTAGGTACTTTGACGGCCCAATTTGTCTTCTTGCATGATGACACCCGCTTTTGCAATATATGCACTGCGGTGTGCTTCGCCCTGGCGACCACGTGTTTGTTTCTAGACCTTCCTCCGTCTTTCCCTGTCCGCGTGGCAGTTCTTCGCGTTTGCCTTCCAAGCTGTCATTTCTTCCGCCGGCCACTTTCCGGACGTTAACCCACGTCCACCTGTCACTGACCCTATGGACTGTGTAACCCGCGTGGGTTGTGTTGGGCTGTGACAGGCTGTGTCAAACTGTGGTGGGCTGTGATAAACTGTGTGGCACTGTGGTGGGCTGTGATAGGCTGTGTGATGCTGTGGTGGGCTGTGATAACTATGCGAACACCCATGTTCTCCGCTCAGGCCATACACAATCGGCTTTACGACAAGTGTTTCATGCTCCGTTGGTATTACCGGTGCAGCTCGTGACTGTTTCTGTGTTTCAATATGCAAGTCGTGCCGCAATGGTTTGTCATGGATAACACTGTATCCCTTCAACTTATTGGCATTGACTCTTCCCAACATCTCTTTGTTAATGGTTTGTAACATGGCGGTGTTGTTATCATACATCTTCTGTATGACATAAGGTCCTTTCCATGGTGATTTAAGCTTAGAAGCCTTAATCTTCCCCTTCTTTTGCAACCACAAAACCAAATCTCCCGTCTTAAAAGTCTTTAATTTACCTTCATAAAACTGATCATTCCTCTTCATCTGAATTCTGACCTTAATTGAATCTTCCAATTCCATTCTCCTTCCCCATTCAGTTCTCATGTAACAGGAATTCCACTAGAAGTAAAGCTTCCATTCCATAAACTAATTGGAATGGTGTATACTTAGTGGTGACTTTATATGAAGTCCTGTATGACCACAAAGCTGTCAGCAGCTTTGTATCCCAATCTGTTCTGTTTGCATTGACTATCTTAGCCAAGATAGTACATAGTATTTTGTTGGTAGCCTCTATCTGCCCATTACCCTGTGGGTAATAAGTTGTACTCTTCCTATGCACAATCATGAACTCTTTAGTCAAGAGTTCTATGGTCTCATTAATGAAGTGACTTCCCTGGTCATTGATAAATTCCAGGGTACAGCCAAATCGTGTAAGTATGTTCTCATACAGGAACCTTGCTGTGGACTTAGCTGTGTTGTCCCTCAGAGCTTTAGCTTCCACCCACTTTGTAGTATAATCAGTGGCTGTGATTATATACTTGTTCTGTGTATTCTTGGCTGGTGGGTTAATTGGTCCAACAAAGTCTAGTCCCCATTTCTGAAATGATTCAGTAGGCATCGTAGGATGCAAAGCCATCTTCCCAGATCTCTGCAATGGTCCTAGCCTCTGACACTCATCACAACTCTTACAATACTTGTGTACAGCCTTGAACAAAGTAGGCCACCAGTAACCTGCAAGTAGTATCTTTCTACTGGTAGTCTCTTCTCCAAAATGACCTCCAGCCACTCCTTTATGAACTTCCTCCAAAACTTTATTTACTTCATGGTGGTACAAGCATCGTTTAAGTACTCCATCAGGTCCTAGCTTATACATTCTGCCCCCTACCATAGTATAAGGTAGAGCCTTGATAGCGATTCTCTTCCTCTGCTTCTTCCCATAACTAGGTGGGCACTGACCATGAGTAAAGTAGTATCTGCAACCAGTCATCTGCACTTCCCTTCACCTCCACTGCAAATAAACTCGCATCAGGTAATTGGTTGTCTACTCCTGTGGCTGGCTCTCCTGTATAATTCTACAGCTTGCATGAATTAAGCCTCAATCAAGTCATCATCTCCCCTTCACTGTTTCCGCTCTCCGTTACGTCTCCTCCTCAAGAAGTGATCCTCCAGAAGCCCCCTTCCTGTTGCCGCCCTGCCTAATCTACCCGCAAGCTGTTCTAACCACCTAACTAACTAACCGTCACCCCTGAAGTAACACGTTCCCTCTGTAGATATCGTTCCCACACAGTCATTCCCTGTCAATGATAACTGTTCCCTATGTACTGTGACAGGCTGTGTCAAGCTGTGCCGAGCTGTGACTGGTTGTGCGAAGCTGTGTCGGGCTAAGACTGGCTGTCTAACCTCCCTAAAGTCAGCGCCTGCCACCCCTAAGGCTCTTGTTGGTCTCAGTCTGCGCAAAAATTAAGGGTACCCCACAGAACCCGTAAAAGTGTCTAAGTCCCAAGCAGCCCTCTAACAAGTAGTACGTAGCATACTTCATTGAGTCATGCAGTTTGCAAACTTCAAACTGACTTGTAAACGTCGTCCTTGTTTACAGTCTTCAAGTGTACAATTTGATACATCCCCCCCCTTCATGACATTGGTATTTGACTATACAACTAGTTCTTTTAGTGATGCCGAAGCCGGACAAGGTCACAATTGGTTGCATTTGCAATGAATGTGCGAGCTTGGTAGCCCTGAAATTGGACAGCCTCAAAATGGGAATAGTACGAGAGGTATTTGTTCTAAACTCTACCTGGGTGGACATGTAGTTTGAATGTGGTAGCATCAAGGATGACAAGGGAGTGTTCGATGATATGGCCGAACAAGATGTGGTGTCTTGGAATGCAATGATCGCAGGATATGCCCAACATGGTTGTCATAGGAGGGAGGCCCTACAAGTAATTATAGGCATTCACTATGTCATTTCCCCAAAAAACCACCAACTGTTGAGGGCGGCGGTACCTCCATTCTCTTCTCCTCTCTCCCCATTTGTCGAGGGTAAGAGTCTATTCATACCAGTGCATGGTTCTCCCATTGTAATTCCACAGTGAGAATAGAGGCATCTTATGTCAAGAGAGGTAGGGGCAAATTTACTTTGGCAATGATGATGGCCTAGATGAAAAATATGGATTGTTGTTGGTGCCAGCTCTAGAGGTCTATCAGTTGTGGACAAGGAGGATTGATATGCGATTGATATGCCTCCAGTAGCATGCCATATTCTCTGTTTCACTGTAGGCAGCAACCCAAGGCCCATCTGATGCCAAGCTGCCCCATTTAATCCAGCCCTGAACCACATAGTTCTCTTTCAATCTCTTCATTTTCTTCATTTTTGAAAGGTCTTTTCTAAATCGTGAGAAGTTGCTGGATTGCAGGGTTATGTGTCATACCCCCCAATTCAACACTCATTTGATGTTGAGTTTGTGGGCAAAGCTTAAGAGCCTTGTTTCTCAACGACTACCAGCGAGACATATATCATTGGTAAACATGTCTCTGGGAATTTGCTTTATACTTGCTTTTTCACGGGGGCTGCTATTTCATGAGCCATGAGCCATGAGCAGAGTCGTAAGTGTCGAAAAAAACATGAGCAGGACTATTTTCTGGAAATGAGTGTCCACGGGAATAGGGTTTAGGGTGTCACGGTCATAGGGGGAGAAGGACCTCCCGATGAAGGAGGTTCGGCAATGTTTTTTAGAATTTCATATTGAAAAGCAATGTTTCGCGAATGGTAGGGTGCTACTGCTCTGGACAATGGGGGCCCATTTCAGCTTACCAGCCACTTGCAAAATCCACCCACACTCCCAATCGCAAACGAAATGAGGAATGATGCATTCTGGGAACGATGGATATAGAATAGAACAAAAAGATCAGACACAATGGGGTTTTTGTTGATCCACATGAATTGCATTTGAAGCACGTCTACTGTGCTGATTGTGCAAACAAATCTTTAGCCCTGTGCCTTCTGAATACAAGTCACGTTGTTAATGGGACTTCGACTGCTCTGAGAACAAGCTCATGAGTCATCGGGCTCCTCCAGGTAAACTGGATTGCAGCCGTTGTACCGCCCCCGTTGATGTTCACCACAATGTTCTGCCCTTCAATCATACCACCATCGAATATGGAAAGCTTCACGTTTTCGTCCTCCACACCAATGCGAATGTCCCCATACAATGGAGAAGATGAGCGCACTCCTTCAGGAGTATAAGTCTCTCCGATGGAGTCCACCCACGTCCACTGGCAGCAGTTCCACCGCAACAGCATAGCAGTGCGCATTCTTCTGCATGGATGCCCGTCGTAGCTGGGAAAATCGGAATCAAGGATGCGCAGGAGCCACGGACTCCTCAGAGCAAGATCGTCACCCCGCTCGAAGGCGTACTGGCCTGGGAGATACTCAAAAGCGGACAATGTTTCCACATTCGAACCAGTATCTTCTGTGTAATCTTAATAAAAAATTATAATAATTTTTCTTTTTGCACCAGTAACTGTGGAAGAAGAGACATATTCATTTCTGTGTACCAGATAACGATGTCTCCCAATGTGGCCGAATACATTGCATAATCGATGCCTCCATAAGGGCAGTCGTCCCGGTTCCGGAAGCACGACATCCTTGCAAAGGAGGACCTGAGGACGTCTTTGATGCCGATGACAATGACCTTGCGGACAGCAATGAAGCCCTTAGATTTTCGAAATGATGAGAAGCGGAAGAGCAGTGCGGGCTCCAATAAATGGAGCATCTGGGTCACAAGTACCCACCAATCATCGTGTAACGTGTTCATCACGCCAGCGGTGGATGAACCGATACGTCTTTCTCATCCAGGGGTATAGTTTGAAATCTGCCACCGAAGTCCATCCCCCGGATGGAAATTCGGCGCCGCATTTACATTGAAGGGGGGATGGACTTCGTCGTCTCGAGTGGCTATAGGCCCACCCGGCACTTACTGCCCATAGTTTGCATGGCAGGGAAGGAAACTGAAACGGCTACATTCATGGATGAGTCAATCTTCATCCGTGCAGGTTCCTGTCGGGGGGAAATTTAAATGTGCCTTGGAGTGTTTGTGAGGAATTGCAGCGTTTGCTTGAATTTCTTCCAGCCACCGCGCTGCTGCCTCCTCCATCCGGGAGTTGCTGTCATTGAGCGTACTTCGCTACTCTTTTTCAGGGATGTCGTGTTGCCGAAATCCTGCTGACTGCCCTTATCATGGCCACGATTATGCTATGTTCAAACCAGAATCAGGAGACATCATTGTCTGGCTCTCTGTTTTCACAGACGCTTCTGAAATCAAGCGGGAGTCTTTGCGCGCAATGGAGTATCTGGAGGGCTATTACCGCTTTGAGCAAGGTGAGGGCGAGGGTCAATGCGGTCCTTGGGTCCTGAAAATTGTTGACCTCAATATACCAAGGTGGAATGGGATGCCGGACAGATCACGCACGGCCTCACTTTGGCGCTGGAACTGCTGCCAGTGGACCAGGGAGGACGGCACCGGGGAAAACTATATTCGTGGAGTTCACTCCGCTTTTCCAGTGTATGGAGACATTCGGTTGAGTTGCGAAGACGAATCGCACGGGCACAGGAGGCCCACAGTGACCTTGTCAATGTATGATGGTGGTATCATTGATGGGCATGACATTGTCGTCAGCTCCACCAAGGGCACTTGATCGACCGCATTGCAGTTTACCTCGAGGTGCCGCATCAGTAATGAGCTTGTTTTTAGGGCTATCGAAGTTCCGTCGACTTGGTGACGCCCATGTAGAAGGAGGAAGGGCTTAGATTTGTCTGGAGTTACTAAATGTGAGACACCGTGTTCGATCAATAAAACAACCCATCGTACCTCACTTCTGTGTGCTTGTGTTTCATCGTGTTCAAGAACTGCCGTAATTGGCCCACTGTTTACAATTTGAGGTCTCATTTGTACAATGTGTCTGTCCATATGACTATACCAGAGTCAGCGATATCAGAGTCCTGAGGTGAAGAAAATCCATGTATGAGTTGTAGGAAACATGTACACGCCGAAGCTCGGAAATTCGGCAACACAATTCATTTTTCTCCATGCAGCGATTTTTGGCAGCTCCCTTTCCTCCATTGTCGTCGTACCGGAAATGCTGTACAACATTTCATTTCCTGACATGACATTACCATACTTCGAATTTGAAATGCGGCGCCGCATTTCCATATTGGACCTTGAACTGTCCAAGCATGTCCAGTCGCTAATGCTTGTCCATGTCCATACTTGAAAAGTGGCACCGCATTTCCATGTCCGTCATCGAAATTTCGTACCGGACAATGAAATGCGGCACAACATTTCCGGAGAGCACAATGGAATGCGGTGTCGCATTTCCGTCGAAGGGTGTGGAATTGGACAAACAACGATGGAAGTTCTGGAAATGCGGCACCGCATTTCCATGTCTGTCATCAAAATATCGAATCAGACAATGGAATGCGGTGCCGCATTTCCGTCCATCAAGACGGAATGCCCACACGGGTCTGGAATTGGACAAACAACAATGTCTATTTTCGAAATGCGGCACCGCATTTTCATGTTGGGCAATCGAAAGTTTTTATAGGACAATGTAAGTTTTTATAGGACGATGGAATGCGGTGCCGCATTTCCGTCAAAGGGTCTGGAATTGGGCAAACACCGATGTCCGTTTTGGAAATGCGGCGCCGCATTTCCATGTACGTCATCGAAATTTCTTATTGGACAATGGAATGCGGTGCCGCATTCCCGTCTAGCATCATGGAATGGGGAGCCCAAGAACGTCGATGGGTCTGCAGTTGGGGAAATGTCCATCTCCAAAAGGTAAATGTGGCACCGCATTTCCATGTTCGACCTCCGCATTTCCATTTACCTCCATGGAAGGAGCTAGCAATCGGCAAAACTGCCGTGTCGGAAACGGAAATGCGGCACCGCATTTCCGTTTGTCCGAACAGTTTCTGATGTCCAAACCATGAAACGGAAAATTGTTCTTGCCCCGGTTTTGGAGATGCGGTGCCGCATTTCAGATTTTGGGAGGGACCAGGTTTGGACGATGTTGTCGTTGAGAGGCAAATGGGAGAGGGGACATGAAGAACGGGGAGAATTTCCTTTATATACTTTGGAATAGAATTTAAATGTACAGAGAGTTCATGAAAATTCTATTAATCTTGAAAATCATCACTATCGTCGTCATGTCCTTGACTGTCCTGCTCCGCCTCCACCCCGTCGTTGCTTTTCTCATCTCCAGCGGACTACTCGTTGGCCAGGCTTTCGAAAATCCCATCTTCACCTTGCGGAACCGACCATCTCACCTCCGTTGGCTCGTCGTCCTCCCTGTCTGCATCGCTCTCATCCGCTGAATCACATATGAACTTTCGCACCCGTCTACCTGTCTCAGCTGTTGCCAACTCTTTCCTTATCCTTCTGTCCTCCCTAGCCCTCTCCAAAATCTGCTCTACTTTACTGGGATTCTCACATCGTCTAATCGCTGTATTTGCGAGTTTAGCTGCATAACTAGGAAGGGAGTAGTCCTTCACCGGGCTCGTCATGAAGTCGGCCCTCGCAAAGAACGGGACATTCTTCCTGGCAGGAAGTGTAGGCCCTACATGTTTCGACCCGGATCCTGGAATCCTGCACATAACAATCACCAACGAGACCAATGAGAACCACAGTCCGCAAATGCGTTTGACAAAAAATCACCCAGAAGACTTTGCAAACTTACAATGTTTGCACTCACTCGTATTGCGGGTTCTCCTCGGCATCAATGTCCACTGTCTCTTCCTCCGACTCCGACGAATCCGAGGAGTCCTTGGCTTCGATGGGAGCCTTCACATTCCGTTGCAGCCCTTCTAGATGGGATCCCCAGACGGATGTGTCCTCCTCGTAGGCAAAGAGGTGCCGGTCAGAAAACCGCCCAGCCCACATTGAGGCACCTGTTACAATGTCATCCACACATTGTCGCGGCCCTTTGCCTTGAGGGCAGGGGGTCGGGACACATGAGGGGCTGCCCCTGTGGTGGGGGCAGCGGCAGCGATAGGTATGGGGGGTTGAAGCACCCTTGAGTGCCCAAGGCACTCAGGGAAGCGGAGGCGCTCACTAGGTGGAGCCCCGCACACCGGGTTGCGGTGGGGGTGGCTCCACAAGGGGTGGTGGTAGCTTAGTGGGACTTAGTGGGGGTGGCATAGGACTCACCATGGGGGCGGAGACCTCGTGGTGGGAGTCGTGGGGAGTCTTGGGACTCATCACGGTCCATAGGGGCCGTGGTGAGCGGGCCAAGACTCACCGCGACTCACCACCGGGAATCGAGGGTCTTCGTGGTGGTTCGCCATAAAATGGCATGGCTGGTTGTGAAACCCCCGCGGACAGCTACAGAAGTATATATAGGGAGTAGTAACCCCGAGAACGGTGCAAGCCCGTTGGTGACCAAAAACTAGTGAGTAAGCGAGCGAGCCGGAAAGCGACCAAAGAGTGGGGAGCTGTTCCGGACTGCCATCTACCAAGGGAATTCTCCTAGTCCCAAATAGGTGGAGGGTCGAGAGGGAAGTGAAGGGGGACCGTTATGTCCCGGTGAGCAGCCGAAGCTCCAAGTTGGCCCGGACGGCCAGGTTGGGAGTCAGGCGCGCGCATCAAAGCGAGTAACTATGACTTGAAGGGGAGCTTATCGAAGTGAGGTGCGCGACACTTGGTATCAGAGCTTAGAGTTCAGTACGCGATCGTCCTTGGGATTGGCCTCATCATGGGGTCGGGCAAGCCGAAGCGAAAGCGGAACGGCCCAAAAGATGATGATCCTGGTGAGCCCGATGGGGGCGACGTGTCACCGAGGCGGCCGTTTGAGGAAGCGATGAATGTTTCCGAAAACGAGGCCGCTCAAGAGCGGGAGGAATCTGAGGAGTCGGAGCCCGAGGAATCCTTGAGAGCTCCGACAAACCAAGAGATGCCTCCCATGCCGGCAGCCTTTTGGGAAGGGTTGTTGGCGCAGTTTGGCGGGACGTTGAAAGACGTGTTGAAGGCGGCTAATGCCACTTCCACTAAGGCAAAGTTTAAGGTGAAGCCTAAGGAACCCGGCACCTTCGAGGGCGTCCAAATCGGAAGGCACTCAACACCTGGCTCTTGGAGCTGAGCAGTACTTCCGGGCGGCCAAGTTGAGTGACGAGGATCGCGTGGAAGTGGCTCCCACCTATTTGAGGGGCTATGCTCAACAATGGTGGCAGAAACGCCTTCACGACCGAGGTCCAAGTCCGGAAACCTTGAACTGGAGTGGGTTCAAGGAATTGATGAAGAGACAGTTTGTGCCCCTCAACGCGTCCTGGCTTGCCCGGGACAAGATGAGGAATTTGAAGCAAACAGATGACATTCGGGGGTATGTCCAGGCTTTCAATGTGCTGTTGCTCGAAGTCGCGGACATGGCAGAACCAGAAATGGTCTTCAACTTTGTGGCGGGACTGGCCCCATGGGCCAGGCGGAAGTTGGAGGAGAAGCCATCCAAGACTTTGAACGAGGCAATTGAGAGGGCTGAATGTTTCTCGGATGTCCCTAGGGGTGAGAGACAAGGCCGTACGGAGCTGAACCACAAGAAGACCCGGCGGGAAGGTGACTCCTTCCGACCGGAAAAGAAGTGGGATAGGCCACGCGGCGACAATTGGCACGTGGAAATCGAAGGGAGGGCCTTCACACGTCAAGGCGGCACCCGGTGCTTCGAAAGGAAAAGCGGGTGGAGCGGCTTATGGCGGACAGAAGGCGACCTTTGATGGAGTGTGTTTCAATTGCGGGGAGCCCGGGCACATGGCCAAGAAGTGCACGAAGCCCCGGCAATTGAACATGACTCGGGCGACCACGGAGCTGTCGGAAGATACCATCAGTCGCCAGGACTTGCAAGGTAGGCAAATTTTCTTGTGAGTTGTATCAGGAAACTAGGGCCTTACGAAAAGGGAGTCAGTTATTGTTCGTGGATGGGATAATATCCGGAACTAATGTGTCGTTGTTGGTGGACACAGGAGCGTCGCACTCCTTCATGACACCGGCAACGGCACAAAAGCTGGGACTCCCGACAAGTGACGTGGGGGCCTCTATTGAGGTGCGTTCTGCCAAAGGAGAACCACAGTTGGCGACAAGGTTGGCGTTTGATGTTCCTCTTCAACTGGGGAGTTGGGAGGGACGTGAGAACTTCACCATTGCGAGATCGATGGAGTGGATCTCATTTTGGGGATGACCTTTTTGAGCAAATCCGGAGCGGTCATAGATGGCCGCAAGAGAGTAGTCACGCTGCCATGTGGGAATGGTGGCGAGGTTTTACGAGTGTCAGAAACGCCCAAATCCGTGGGAGGGCGAATAAACCTTCTGTCAGCAAAGGAGTGGGCCGTGGAGGAGGCACACGAGCCCCAGTTTTTGCTTTACATTAGAGAAGTGAAAGGAGAAGGCGATGGGGAGCCGAGCCCAGATTGGATCAAGGGGATTTTGGAGAAATAACAGGATGTGATGCCGGAGGATTTACCAAGCGGCTTGCCACCGCGAAGAGGAGTTGACCACAAGATTGAGGTGATACCGGGATCGGAACCGCCTGCCAAGGCGCCCTACCGGTTGAGCCACAGAGAGTTGGTCGAGCTGAAGACTCAGCTCAAGGATCTAATGTCAAAGGGGTACATCCGGCCGAGTAAGTCACCTTACGGAGCCCCGGTGCTATTTGCAGACAAGAAGGATGGGACGCTGCGGATGTGTGTCGATTACAGGGCTCTGAATAAGGTGACTATCAAAAACCGGTACCCTTTGCCAAGGATCGACGACCTCTTCGATCGGTTGGCAGGAGCGAAGTATTTCAGCCGGATCGACTTGCGCTCCGGCTATCACCAAATTCGGGTGGCGGAAGGAGATGAGGAGAAGACCGCGTGCAGGACAAGGTATGGTTCATATGAGTTCTTGGTGATGCCTTTTGGGCTCACCAATGCACCAGCGACATTTAGCACGCTGATGAACAGCCTTTTCCAGGAGTGGTTGGATGACTTTGTGATCGTGTACATCGACGACATCTTGGTGTACTCGAAAACAAAGGAGGAGCACCTGGAGCACCTCAAAAGGGTGTTCCAAAAATTGCGAGAAGGGAAGCTGTATGCCAAAGCTTCAAAGTGCGAATTCGGGGTCACGAAAGTGGAGTTCTTGGGGCATGTGATTACACAGGATGGGATCAAAATGGATGACAGAAAGGTGAGGGCGATCTTGGACTGGGAGCCTCCGACTTCGGTCCCGGGAGTGCGATCCTTCCTAGGACTCGCCTCCTATTACCGGAAGTATGTGAGAAATTTCGCCAAGATCGCGGGGCCGCTGTCAGACCTTCTGTGTAAATCTAAAGTCTGGGCATGGAACACCTTTTGTGGCCAAGCTTTTGCTGAATTGAAGCAGCGGATGGCGGAAGCTCCAGTCTTGAAAATCCCGGAGTTCGATCGTCCATTTGAGATTCATACAGATGCGTCGGACTTCGCGATTGGGGGTGTACTCATGCAAGATGGACGTCCAGTGGCTTACGAAAGTAAGAAACTGAATGAAGTGGAGCGACGGTGGCCGACGCACGAAAAAAGATGAAGGCGGTGGTGCATTGCCTTGAGCTTTGGCGCCACTATGTTGGTTCCAACCCAGTGAAGGTGTTCACGGACAATGTCACGGTGAAGTATTTTGCCACGCAGCCCAAGTTGTCCCCAAAACAACTTAGGTGGCAAGATACTTTGGCGGTGTTCGACGTGGATATCCAGTACAAACCGGGACGGGACAATGTGGTGGCCGATGCTTTAAGTAGAAAGCAGCAGCTCTTGTTGGTGTACAAGGGCGAGACGGCGCTCCAAAGGAAGATCCGGAAGGCTTGCCGGAAGGATGAGCTGGCAAAGTCCGTGATGCAGGACTTGAGAATGGGGGTTAAATCGCAGTTCCACTTGCAAAATGGACTGCTCCGGTATAAGCAAAAACGTCTCTACGTGCCGAAGGGAGGGATCAGAGATAGCCTCTTGAGAGAATGCCATGATAGCCCGCTTGCGGGCCACGGCGGAGCCAAGCGCACTGCGGCACTCTTGAAGAAAGAGTATTTCTGGCCCAAACTGAGGGAGGAGGCAGAGGAGTATGTCAAGACATGCACCACATGCCAACAAAACCGGAGCGAGTACAAAAAGCAAGCGGGGCTGTTACAACCCTTGCCGATTCCAGAGGGGACTTGGGAAAGCGTCTCGATGGATTTCATGACTGCTATGCCGCTGTCAAAAGGATTCGATGCAATCATGGTGGTGGTGGATAGGTTCAGTAAAATGGGCCATTTCATCCCCACCAAGGAGACGGCAACGGCGCAGGAGACAGGGCGACTTTACTTCGCCCACGTCTTAAAGCATCATGGAGTCCCGAAGGATATTGTCTCGGATCGCGATCCAAAGTTTACGAGTAAATTTTGGAGGACACTTTGGAAGAAGATGGGGACGAGGCTGAAGATGAGCACCGCCTTCCGACCTACGACAGACGGCCAAACGGAAAGAGTGAATTCCGTAGTGAAGCAATTCTTGCGGAATTACGTGTCGGCAGACCAATCAGACTGGATGGAACACTTAGACGCGGCAGAGTTCTGTTATAATAACACAGAACACTCTGCAACGGGAGTTTCCCCTTTCGTGCTGGTCTATGGAAAAGCACCTCTGGTGCCGACAAGTTGGGCCGCCCAGGACGTTGAGGAACCGGCAGTAGCGGCGGTACTGGAAGAACGCGAGCGTTTGTTGAAGCTCGCAAAGTACAACATTGCCAAAGCTAGGAAACGGTATGAAAGGCAGGCGAATCGGAAGCGGAGGGAAGTGAAGTTTGAGGCAGGCACAGAGGTCTGGTTGAACATCAAGAATTTCCGACTACCTCCGGAAGTGAGTCCAAAGTTCGTACCTCCGTATGCGGGACCCTTTCGCATTCGGAAGGTTATGAATGAGGATGTGTATGAATTGGAGCTGCCGGCAAACAGCAAGGTGCACCCAGTATTCCATGTCTCCCTTTTGAAGCCTTACTTCAAAGATGAAGCGCGTCCGAATCGACATCAAGTGTTGCGTCCGCCACCTATGCTGTTGGATCATGAAAATGAACCTGAGTACGAGGTGGAGGCAATACTTAAGTCGAGGAGGTTCAAGAACCAAGAAACGGAGTATCTCGTCAAATGGAAGGGCTATCATCATGTGGAGGCATCTTGGGTGCGTGCCTCAGAAATGGGAAACGCATCCGAGGCGGTTGCAGCTTTCGAAGGGCGACCTCAAAAGCGGAAGAAACGTTGATGGGGACATCAACCTTGGAGCGTGGGGGAGGAAATGCATGCTTAGCCCGGCTTAGCTAGCTTAGGAATCCGATTGCAAAAACTTGTATTGTACAAAAATTTGTTATAAAGGAAATGGGTTCCAAATGTTGTGCGTCCTATTTTGTTTGGAATGGTGATGCATGGTATGGTTGGCTAGTGTGTAGAATGCATGCTAGCTTATAAAAGTGGGAGAGGTAAATTGGGTTAATCGTGTGTTTGCGTAGTGCCGAAATCGGGTGACCCCCATCCAAGGGGCAAGGAAACTTGCGACTTCTTTGGGAGTTCACGTGCTAGTGCGCACCTGGCGCGTGCGCGTACTATAACTGCGCTACCGAGGGGGTTGCCTTGTAGTGCGGGCTAACGCGGAAGCTACGTGCTTCCGTTCACGTACTATAATCGTGTAGCCTCGGGACGAAGTCGTAGTGCGGCTTCGGCGTGTTCCCGTACCTCAGGCCAGCATTCCAAGGCGGACCCAATTGTAGTGATTGGGGCGCACGGTTGGTTCAAGGTTATCTTCCTAGTCAAAGAGGGTTCCAGGTGAACCCTTGCTCAAGGTGATGCCAAAAGCGGCATCATGAGCGATCGCAAGCAATGTTGTTGCAGTAAGGCGATTCGATCCTCGGGGAGGATCGTTCCTTGGCCTTGAAGTAGGCCAAGAAGAGTGCACTGGGTGGAGCTGGAGAGGCTCCACCCTTGGCCGGGACTTGGAGGAAGTCGGCCGAACTAGCTAGTGGAGAGTAGAGTCAAGTGTGGGGTTTGGTTCTTTGCCATGGGACGCCATGGTGCGGAAACAAACTCCTTGATGTGGGACGCCACAACTTGGATGTTCGTTTCTACAAAATGGACAAGTCGATGAGGACATCGACTCCCTGTTGGTAGGGGTGTGTGTCGCGGCCCTTTGCCTTGAGGGCAGGGGGTCGGGACACATGAGGGGCTGCCCCTGTGGTGGGGGCAGCGGCAGCGATAGGTATGGGGGGTTGAAGCACCCTTGAGTGCCCAAGGCACTCAGGGAAGCGGAGGCGCTCACTAGGTGGAGCCCCGCACACCGGGTTGCGGTGGGGGTGGCTCCACAAGGGGTGGTGGTAGCTTAGTGGGACTTAGTGGGGGTGGCATAGGACTCACCATGGGGGCGGAGACCTCGTGGTGGGAGTCGTGGGGAGTCTTGGGACTCATCACGGTCCATAGGGGCCGTGGTGAGCGGGCCAAGACTCACCGCGACTCACCACCGGGAATCGAGGGTCTTCGTGGTGGTTCGCCATAAAATGGCATGGCTGGTTGTGAAACCCCCGCGGACAGCTACAGAAGTATATATAGGGAGTAGTAACCCCGAGAACGGTGCAAGCCCGTTGGTGACCAAAAACTAGTGAGTAAGCGAGCGAGCCGGAAAGCGACCAAAGAGTGGGGAGCTGTTCCGGACTGCCATCTACCAAAGGGAATTCTCCTAGTCCCAAATAGGTGGAGGGTCGAGAGGGAAGTGAAGGGGGACCGTTATGTCCCGGTGAGCAGCCGAAGCTCCAAGTTGGCCCGGACGGCCAGGTTGGGAGTCAGGCGCGCGCATCAAAGCGAGTAACTATGACTTGAAGGGGAGCTTATCGAAGTGAGGTGCGCGACACACATTATGACATGGCCCTTCAAATGTTGCGAATGAAAGCATAACGAGAGTTTGCATAATAGCATACAACAAGATTCTTCATACCTGTCCCACAGATGAGGTCGAGCATTGTGCCTCCACGTCAGTGCATGTCTCCATAATTGTCTGAATGAAGGCAGGGCTCCGAGTGCGTGAATACCGCAGAGGTTCAGTTGAAGTGAGGCTATGAGGGAGAAGTTCCGTGGGAACGTTGTTGAAGAGGACGTAATAATCGATGGGGTCGCAGTTCGGGTCAACCAACAATCCCTCCTTATGGAAAGCAAAGGTCGAGTTCTCCTTCACAAAGCAGTATGCATCGAACTGCTTTGTCTGCATACACAGTGGGGAACGATTAGAAATCGAATGCGGCACCGCATTTCAAAACTCCTAAGAAAATGAAAGGACGAGTGCCAATGTCGTAATTACCTTCTTCCCTTCCGACCGAAGGCCCAATGTGTTGATGCACGTCCACTTCTTCTTAAGAATTGGGATGGCGCTCTTGTGGGTCCACTTCGCAATTCCTGTCTGCGTGTTTTTGCCTCTGCTCGCCAGGACAACCACACAGCCTCTGTCGTCCAACACCATGCGGGCGAGCCCGAATCCTTTCTTCCAAAAGTCCTCGGAGTACCTGTTCCAAGATGGCAAAGCTTGCAGTCCTTCCACAGGCTCTCCGTCCGGAATATCCAAGATGATCATATCGCAAGACCACTCGGTGGCATTTCCGCCCCTCCTGCAATCCTTGTCTGCACACACCCTCTCAAAGAACGAGACCATCTTCAGAAACCCAGGGGTGTCGGAAGGCTCTTGGCAGCCGCCTTCTTCAGTGCTCTGCCCTTCAGACCCTCCATGGTCTTCATGTATGCCAACTTGGCTGCCCGTCCATCCAAAGCCGCCAATAAACTCTCATTGACACACTGGACTACTGTATCGGGATCCACTTTCGGCCTCTTCATTTCCACCGGCTCGAAAGGGTGCCCCCCCGGGGGTTGAAGAGTGCCTTCTTTGCCGAGCCAGTTCTTGTCCCTCTCGTGACAACGGTGGGCACAGGGGATTTCGGTTGCGTCTCGGGGGGTGGGCTGGTTGCAAAGTCTCCATCGGAGTCCTCTTCCTCACCCTCTACCTGCACTATCTGTTTCTGCTTCTTTGTTTTCTTGGGTGTCACAACTGCTGCTCCTTGCTGGCGAGTCTGCTTCTTGGACCCCTTCTGTTGAGCCTGCACAGCTGCATCCACCATCTTCTGTGTCATCTCAGCTGCCTTTCTGGATTGTTCCAGAGCAACAGCTTCCTTTGCCGACTCTGGCCGAGCAGGGACACGTCTTTCCTTTCTCTTCTCTTCTGCTTTCGCGTGCAGATCTTTCTCAGACTCGTCAACAATTCCGCCAGACATGTCCAGGTACCACGGGCATCCAACCAGATGCGCGGCATGCCATTATTTCTGCATCTCGGGTGTGTAGACATAGCTTGGGCCCGCCACGGTCCAAGCCATGAAGAACGGGGGCTCTTGAGCCAGGGCCCCTGTCTGAAGAAGCACGTATTTCATATACCTGCAGGGCAGTCAGCATGCGTGAGCAAAAGTTGAGACCAACGTACTCGCAGAGTGCAACCGAAAACATAAAATGCGAATGCGGTGCCGCATTTCCCAAACAAACCTCATTACCAGGCTTTGCGTACAAGGACAGCTGGGCTTCACCTGTAAACAATTTGCATTGCAGCTTTTCCCGCTCCCTCCTGATGTGTAAACTCCATGCTCTTTCTTGCTGTCTGCAGCTCCCTGGCGAAGAGGTTGTCCTTGTAGGCACATCTGAAACGTGTCACGTAGTCTTCCAATGTCTGTGTTCCATCCCATTTGACGTACAAGCCGAACAAATTTGTATGCATTACGACTTGCTCCTTCGCATTCGTCATTACCTGCGATTCCCACATGCATTGTCACGTAGCAATTCAGGGAATTCATTTCAGAAAAGCAAATATGGGGAAGTACCTTGAATTACCTGGAACCACCAAGTCATGCGGTTGAGCCACACATCCACTGCAGGGTCGGAAACTTCGAGTGGAAAAGACCACATTGTCCTTATACTCTCCGATGCATTCCAGATCGACAGCCACCGTGTCTGCCATTTCCGATCCAATGTCAAGAGCAGGAAAAGGAGTGGCTATTGCTAGGAAGGAACTTCAGTGAATTGAAACATCACCTTCTCTTTCGCTTCAACACATGCCGTTGAGAGGTGATGCAGTTTCTCCAACTGCATGGTCGGCTGCATGGCCCGAGAATAGTGTTTTGCAATCTCGGGGATGAAGTCATTTCCAAGTGCCGGATCTGCAATGGCCACCAGCTTCACAAGCTTTGACTTGTATTTCGTTCTGGACTTGACCCCAGCTTCCTTCAAGTGCTCAGTCAATGACTGCAACGTTTTGACCTGCCCCTCACTTTCCATGAAGAAGCGTTTGGCATGGGCCAAATCCAGCTTGATGTTTGACTGCCAACAAAAACATGCAGAAGCGTTACATTCGATTCATGTGGAAAGATTACCGGAAATTGGGGAAGGATGAGCAGAGGGAAATGGGAGGACGACTTACTTCGTATATCACCTCCACCATTCCATCCATAGTGAGACGATACCATGTCCGGTCAGTTTTTGCCACGGCTTTCTGAATGAGCTCGGGCTCCAGCATTTCCGCAAACATGTGCGGATCAGTGAGACCGATTTTCCTGACCCTGTACAGCATATGTGCCATGTGGGTATGCACGTACGCATTTTCAGTGACCCTGCAAGGCACACTCTCTAGTTCAGTCCACGAAAGCACGGAAACAAAACAGATTGGAAACCAAAATGCGGCACCGCATTTCGAACGTGCTTGGGAGGGTATGAGTATCTTACGAGTTGAGGTCCGCCATGGCATTCTTGAGCAGGGAGGAGTCTGCCGCCTTCACCTTGAGGATGACACACTCCACCATGTAATGCCAGCCAATGTGCTTGGCATGGTTCTGCTTGATGTACTCCCACCAGGCGAGAAGTCGGTGATTCCCGTCCCACACAAAGAACATTTTACCCGACATATGGCCGAAGTCGGGATCATCCTTCAGTGTTGCCTCGAATTCGTCGTTGCGAGTGTGCCAGTGGGTATCCCATGTTGACAATTCCTCCGCAGTGGGTCCACGAGATTCGCCGTCCTCATTCTCAAGGGAAACGTAGAAGGCTGGCAAACCTAGACGGTACCCTTCTTGAAATGCGAACTTGAGCTTATCCACATCTCCGAGAAGTGCCTGCCTGACGATGGGAAGGGAGACCATGCGACAGAGTGGGATTCGAAGAGTCCACTGGAATACCCTGCTGCCCAGAACTCTGCCAATGCTACTATGTGTCTCCTCCAACATTGTATCCGCTGCACTTTGGAATTCCTCCGGAGACATTTCTGCTGGTGGCAGGGGCTGAGCAGCTTGAGCATCCCCAACTGGAGCTGCACTCTGGGGAATCTTTGCGGACAATTCTGCAATCGCAGAGGCCTCCTCCGGGCCTTCAGTGGTCAGGTCTTCCTCAATTGTGGTCAGATCTTGCTGAGAACGTTGAGAGGCAGCACCCTCCTCCGGTACCAGATCGACGGTCGATCCCATTGCCTTCGTTGCAGCAGAGACGCCCCCAACATCACCAGGCTGGAAATCAAGCAGAAACTGGGCTTTGTCGTGCGCATACATATCGCTACACAACTACATCGCTGTCCACCACATATATATGCACAATAAAGTAGTCTGCTACAATAGATAGAACAAGCTAAGAGACACACTGTTCACACCAGAAACAACATGAAATCCATCGCTATCACTCGTTAAAACGGAAGTCGAGCCAGGGGCACCCCAAGCTGTGGGGACTCCACCCCACAACAACCTACACTCCCATCATGAGCACACTCAGTCCTAAACGATGAAGGAGCTCGGTCGCGCAGGCTCAACTCGAGAGAGATGAGCCACGCGACTGCCGCTCTCGTGAAGATAAGGCCGTTCAGGTGTCAGACTAAACTTGACACCTGATTTAACACTTGACCTAAATCCAAGTGTTAAATACAAATAACTAGCTTTATTCTAGTTGTTTTCACACTATGCTTATTTAACTTGACAGCTGTCGTGCGCATACATATCGCTACACAACTACATCGCTGTCCAAACCACACCACATATATATGCACAATAAAGTAGTCTGCCACAATCGCCCCCCTAGCTGGTGGGTAGGTCCCTCTACCTCAAGATAGCTACAAGACGTAATAGCCATAGCCGTACTAAGTCCTCTATCACTGTCCCTATCGTACTCAAACTCTATAGACCAAGAGGCCGGGTACAAGAGTAGCCCCATCGTTAGTCGCCGTCTTGCAATCTGTGAACTTGAGCCAGGACTTCGTGTATTCAAGGTATCCTGTAGGTGGGCCTTGCGTTGCTTGTTAGCCTTCCATGGTTGTTTCCACTCCCACTATCCAATGCATTGTGGACATAACCAATCCCCATCCGGAACCATCTCAAGAGGTGGAGTCAAGCATCCCATATGCCAACCTCTAGAGCATCGATCACACACCAGCATGGTGGCTGCCCCTTTAGCAGACCCACACAACATGCACCTCAAACCTGCAGATACCACTGCCAGGTTTGGGTCAATCCTGCCATCGACATTCGGAAGGTGACATGGCGCACAATTACGCACATGGTCCTTCCAAGTTATGCCATCCCGACCCTCCAAGACCAAGACGCCTGAGGGCAAGACCTCTCGAACCCTCAAAATAACACGTCCTGCAGTCACATCCAGGGTCGTAGGAGCAGTCTGCTGCAGATAGACATAGTCACCAGGGTTGAATCTCCAAACCCCAGGACGATAGCCCCCACCACGTATGGTAGCATACCTCAACGTATCACGGTGTTGTGCAATGGCAAGGTTCTCGAAAGCCATGGGCATGACTCTCTTGAACAACTCTGCACGCTGCTCACATGCACGTGCCCACACGTCCGGATCGTCAAGGTTAAGAACTGTAGCAGCTTCTCTGCGAATGGATGTAGGCAAATCCGGCTCTCGGCCAAAGAGAAGAAAGTATGGTGAGAAGGAGGCAAGTGATGCTTGCTTGCTGAACCTGTAGCCCATGGCTAACCAGGGTAACTGAAGGTCCCAATCTCCTAGGTGTCCCTTCTGCAAGCCATACTTGCGCAAACCCCTCTTTACTATCTGAACAACTCTCTCTGCCAAGCCATCGGCCTCAGGATGATCCCGAGAAGTGGTGCGGTGGTCTATCAAGGCCTTGTCACACAAAGCCTGAAACTCCCCCAAGAACTCTCTCCCTTGGTCCGTGAGTACCTCAGCTGGAGCACCGAATCGGCTAAGCACACAATCCAAGAATGCATACGCAGCTCCCTCACTAGCCTTATCAGGCAATGGAACCAATTCAATCCACTTGGAGAAGTGCTCCACCATCACCAACACGTACTTGTTGTGGCGCATGGTCAGTGGCAACGGCCTTGCGAAGTCAAGACTCCACCTGTAACCCAATCCCATGATCGGAAGAGGGTGAATTGTGGAGTAGGGGCGTTGAATGAAGCACGCACCCTGTCACACACCATGCACCTAGCCACAAATTGTTGCACCTCTGTGTGCATACCATGCCACCAATACTGCCCCTGCAGTAGACTATGAATGCGTCGCACCCCAAAATGCCCCAACTCCTCATGGGCATGCCGCACTAACCGTGCCCGCTGTGTTGGGTGAGGCACAATCCTCACTCGACCATCCTCCCACACTCGGAGCAGGTGTGTCCCCTCCCACTTTAACCTCTTGGCTCGTTGTAGGATCCGATCCCTCTCCTTGGCAGTCACAGTGGCTGCAGTGTCTCCAGTGCGGAGGTAGTCCAACACAACTGAATCCTCATGTATATCTTTGGCGCCACCTTGCTCATTGCTGGCCTCAAGGTCCTCAGACACTTGATCTACAGCCATCCCTGTTGCAGGTCCAACCTGGCCTTCCGCTGCCAAGATACACAGAAATGCAGATACATGCCATCCATCAACCACTTGAGTGGTTGGTGATCCGTGACAAGGGTGAAGAGATTGCCGTATAGATAGCACCTGAAGTGTGCCACGGCCCACACTGCAGCTAAGCATTCTCCCTCATATGAGCTATACTTAGACTCTGCAGCATTGTTCGAGCGGCTAGCATAAGCCACTACGAACTCTCTCCCCTCATCATCCACCTGTGTGAGTGTTAGAGGACAGTCTGGGACTTAGACACTTATACGGGATCTGTAGGGTACCCTTAATTTTTGCACAGACTGAGACCAACAGGAACCTTAGGGGTGACAGCAGCGTACTGTAGAGGGGGGCGACACAGCCCGTCATAGTCGTCACAGCCGACACAGCTAACACAGCCCGTCACAGTCGTCACAGCCGACACAACCAACACAGCCCGTCACAGCCCGACACAACCAAACACAGTCGCACAGCCAGTCACAGCCCGTCATAGTTTCACACAGCCAGTCACAGCTTGACACAGCTGTCACGACCATAGGGAACGGAGAGCAGGACAGGGAACGACTGTGGGGAACAACACCTGCAAATGGAACATGTTAGTTCATGGACGACGGTTAGTGAGGGAAACGGTTAGAGCCACGGGAAGGAAGATAAAGGGAGAAGCAAGGACTGAGAAGGGGATTATTATTATTTTTCGGAGACGATTCATGGGGACGATTTTTGGAAGCACTCGAGGGGGGAGAACTTCTTGGTCATGGATCAGAGGGGATCAGGCGGAAGAGCAAGCATGGAGAACACGGTGAAGGAGGAGAGATGATTAGTAGATGCTTGTTATATGCAAAGCTGTAGTGATATTGTAGAGGAGATTAGAGACGCAATGGCTTCGGCCTGATACCTGATAAATCATAATTTGATACTTATACGATACAATCACACTGTGTAGAGAGATCTGAGTGAAGCTGTGGAATGAATGGATGAGTTGATGAGCAAACTGATACTCAATTATCAATAGTAAGGTAGCTAGCTAACATGAATGCGGAAAGGAAAACAAATAGGAAACACCCCCATGATACACTAGCTGTAGGTCATGACTGATTGTTATGAGCGGGCTGAGTACTTGGAGATTTCCAACTCTTCTATCTTGGAGTTTCCGCCTCGGGTAGCGAAGGGATGGGTGAGTAAAAGCCGCGCGACATTTGGCGACCATACTGGGGAACTGAGTCATGAACAACCAGATGTGACAGGCATCTGGTGGGATCATGGTGGTTGGAGGATTAAAGAATTTGAAGTGAATCAAATTCCCTGTGGAACGAAGGAAGAAAGATTGTCCAAACAATTCTTTCAAAGGTTCTTGGAATTGCCAGACGGTTGTAAAGAAAATATTCTTAAGCGAGTACATGATGCTGATCCGGAATGGGGTCTGGAAAAAGGAGTGATAAAGATTTATCAGGTGGCCTGTAGAGGAAGAGCACATTGGTTACCAACATTGGTATATGTGATAGCATTGCTATCCATTAAGCGAGTAGAGTTTGAAGGCTGGGAGGAAAGAAAAGTGAATGTTTATACTCATATGCATGAAGAGCTTGTACTGGTAAAGAATTGGATTCCAAAGGATATTTTGTGGATCAAACTCACACCAAGAACAACTTTTCAGACTTGTTTGCCATATGGTTATATGGTAACGGAGACTTCAAGTATAACCAAGGGTACATTGAAGCTTGAACGAAACCCAGGCATATACGAGAGATATTACAGAAGAGAGTTTTGGTTATTGCCACATTAAAAAGAAATGAAAGACATGGGACATGAGTGATGAAAGAGAAGCTAGACGCCAGAGATATTCAGCAAAAAGAGAAAGCTATCTGAAAGCTAATTATCCATATCTTTGGGAGAGAGGAATAGACATAGGGGAATCATCTGGACCTCTCACGCCATTAAGATCAAAGAGTACATCACCCATACCAGAAGAACTAGAGTTGGATGACACTCCTTCTGTTTCTTTGCAAGAAAGATTAAGGGAATTGGTACGGGAGGAAGATCAATCACGAGGTGAAAGATCTGAGGTACATCCCTGGATAAAAGATTTGACAGAAATCTTTGATAAGAGTTGGCATGGAACACCAAAAGCAGGAACTCCAGTTTCTGAAGCAGAAGGCCAAGAAGGAGGAGAGGATGTGGCAGAGCCAACGGAGAGTTTAGACTCTCCAACACCATTGCAATTGAGTTACATGAGTGAAGAAGAAACCCAAGGGCAGAACTTGGAGGATGAAAACCAACCCGTTGGACCTGGATCAAGTGGAGCACTTGGATCACATGCCAACGAAGGTGTCGGCTCAGGGGGATCAGGCGGGCTGCCTGGATCTGGCTCTGGGGGGACAGGGAGTGTGGGAAGTAGTGCAACTGAAGCTGGGAATACTGTGAATATCGTGGGGCCGGAAGCAGGGAGTGCTCGAGGGCCACCACTTGGTGGAAGATCCACCACAGAAACAACAGGTCCAGAAGGACCAGCACCAGTAAGGGTGCCAGCACCTGTCAGTGGGCAGAAGGTAGGGCCACAGATGGCGTTACAGCCAACACGGGCAAAACCACCTTTTCCAATATATTCAGGAAAAGGGGATCCCGATGTACACATTAGCCAATTTGAGAACATGTGTATAGTGAACAATGAGAATGGCGATGATGCCAAGATGAGATTGTTTCCTTGTTCACTTATCAAGAAAGCAAGTGAATGGTATGCAAGATTCCCTGATAATCATTTCCTAACCTGGAATGGCTTGAATACAGCATTCGGAAATAGGTTCAGGACAAGTAAAACTGAGGATGAAGTGTATGGAAGTTTACAACAGTTAAAGCAAAAGAAGCATGAAACTGTTGAGGAGTATTTGGAAAAGATGGAATTGATGATGAAAAAGCTGGCTGCAATACCAGCACCCGGTTTACAGAAGACTTGGTTTGTGAGTGGACTAAGACCAGAGTTGCAAAAGAAAGTGGATATGTTACCCCATAATACAGTGGAGGAGGCATTTGAAACTGCAAACAGAATTGAGCAATTGGGAATGCTCAGGAGAGAGAAAAGGGATGATGAGGACTCTGAGGATGAGTCAGATGAAGAAGAAGAGCAGGAACTAAAAAGGAAGAGTAAGAGAAAGGAGAAGTTGAAGAGGGATAACTATGAAAAAAGATTGGAAGAAATCTTGAAGAAGTATGCCACAGAGGCTGCAACACATTGGAGGAAAGGTGTATGGTGTGCAAAGTGCCAAAATGAAGGCCATACCACCACAGAATGCCACATGAAGGAGAAACACTGTACTATCTGTAAAATGGATAACCATTCTACTGAGAATTGTTACTACAACAGAAGGACAGCTGCAAGAGAACCTAGGCAAGTAAGGGTGCATCAGGTGCAGCCCCAGCCAAGAAGAAACAATGATCAGGACCATTATGGTAGGTCTGGTGGTTATAACAATGGCATGGAAGGAAGAGGTAATTCAAGAGGGAATTACCAAGGAAATTCCAGATGCAACTATCAGGGTAATCCAAGGGGGAATTACCAGCCCGGGAATCAGGATTACAGAAATAATCCAAGAGCAGACCAATGGCGAGGACCCAATGGTGAAGAACTATGTTACTATTGTAATCAGCCAGGACATCGCAAGGCAGCCTGTTCATTCTGGATAAGACACCAGAATGAGATGAGAGCTCCGGTGAATGAGGGCCCAGTGGTGGCAACTCACATGGTTAGGCCATGTGTTGTACCAGAAGTAAGTACAATGATAGTAACCAGAAGCAAAGCTAAATTAATACCTCCGGTAGTTGAGGAAGATGATGATAATGAAGGTGGCAGTGATATACCTGAAGATGATGAGGCTTGGAGAGAGGAGAAGGAACTGCACAAGGAAGTGCAGATACCATAAGGGAAATGCATAGTACTGCATACTGATCCTGTGGCAGATTCTTCTGATTCTGATAGAGAAGAAGAAGTGAGGGAGGAGGAAAGGAAGAAAGAAGATGCGGACATGAAAAGTAATGAAGAGACTTTGGCTGAAGTAATATGCCAGACCAAAGCAGAGATTACCATTGGACAGCTATTGGTTGTGGCACCTTATTGTAGGCACAGGCTGTATCAAGCAATCAATCGAATTGCCCAGGAGACAGGAAACACAGACCTGAACAGCAAGGTGACCAGTAATACTGTGAAGCCGGAAGGGCGAGAAACAGTCATGGATTTTGATGATTCTATGCCAGTAATCCAATTGAGAATTGGAAGCACAGAACTAACTGATGTACTGATAGATGGAGGATCTGGAGTAAATATCATGACAGACCAATTGAGAAAGAAGCTTGGTCTAAGTAACATGAAACCAGCCCCATTTACAGTAACAATGGCAGATCAAAGAAGTGTACAGCCATTGGGATTAATAAGAGGAGTTAAGATACAGATACAGAAGATGATCTTTATGATCACAGTAACTGTGTTGAAGATGGATGAAGTCATGGAGGCTTACTCCTTATTATTGGGACATCCGTGGCTGAAACAGGCCAGGGTATTCCATGACTGGAATTCTCAGTTACTAACCGTGCATAATGGGATACACGAGATACAAATTACCACAAAGAAATCTAGTAAATTACCTGCTGCGAGAAGACCTCGAGGAGTCAGAGAGTATGACTGGAGAGAAGGACTACATGAGGAGCAGGAAACTACCCTGTTTGCTGCACACCCAGAGTGGGAGCAAATGGCAGAGATGCGGCTGGAAAGCCTAAGTTGTTTAAGAGGTATCTGCTGTGGTGTAGTGACAGCAACACCAACTGAACAGGAAACCAGCAGTTACCCATCACATTTCTATGAAGAAAGAGAAGGAGAAATGGAAATCCTAGAGGAACCAGCCACTGTGAGCTTACAGGATGAAGTGGTGACTGGTTGGACAATCACAGCTGATGAGCAAGTGAGGAAGTGAATGTGGGAACTAAAGAGGAACCGAGGATGGTGAAAGTAGGAGCTGATCTGGAACCAGAATTCTTTGAAGAAGCTAAGAGCTTGTTCATCAAATACAGAGATGTATTTGCTTGGAGCTATGAGGATCTAAAAGGAATACCACCTGAAGTCTGTCAGCATAAGATTGAACTGGAACCAGGGTCAGTACCAATCAAGCAGGCGAGGTACAGAATGAATCCCAACTACGCACAGAAGGTTGGAGAAGAGATCAAGAAGTTGGCTGAGGCTAAGTTTATATACCCAATAGAGTACACAACTTGGTTGTCACCCATTGTTGTAGTTCCCAAGAAGAATGGTAAACTAAGAGTATGTGTGAACTACAAGAAGCTGAATGCTTGTACAAAGAAAGATCCTTTTCCTTTGCCATTCACAGAAGCAGTATTGGACACTGTGGCAGGCCATGAGATGTACTCATTCATGGATGGCTTTAGTGGTTATAATCAAGTACAAGTGGCAGAAGGAGACCAAGGAAAAACAGCTTTCATCACAGACTGGGGTGCTTATGCATACAAAGTCATGCCCTTTGGACTTTGTAATGCACCAGCGACCTTTCAGAGAGTGATAAGTGAATCTTTTCATGAGTATCTGGATGATTTCATGCAAGTGTTCTTGGATGATTTCAGTGTGTACAGCTCTAGGAATGAGCACTTGCATAAGTTGGAGTTATGCTTGGCCAGATGCAGGATGAGAGGTCTGGGCCTGAATCCAGAGAAGTGTACTTTCTGTGTGAACTCAGGGGTGCTACTGGGACACATTGTGTGTAAGAGGGGACTTCTTGTGGATCCCAGAAAGACAGAGGCCATTAAAGCCTCTCCACCACAACTGAATGTTAAGAGTCTAAGGAGATTCCTTGGGCAAACCAGTTATTATAGAAGATTTGTCAAAAGGTATGCACAAATAGTAGCACCATTGAGCAAGCTTCTAAAGAAAGAGGCAGTGTTTGTCTGGACAGCTGAATGTCAACAGGCGTTTGAGGAACTTACACTGTCAGTAACAACTACACGATTAACCCTCATTGGCATGTAGTATTTCACGTTCACTGCGATGCATCAGGAGAAGCGTTGGGAGCTGTTAGCCCAGAATGTTACAGGAAATATAGATTCACCTGTGTACTATACTAGCAGGTTGATGAACAGTGCTGAAAGGAACTATAGCACAACTGAAAGAGAAGCACTGGCAATGATTTATGCAGTCAAGAAATTCAGGCATTACCTATTGGGAAGAAAGTTTATATTTTATGTGGATCACCAGGCTCTGATATATCTGGTGAACAAACCTTTGATAAGTGGAAGGATAGGGAGGTGGTTGATAATCTTGCATGAGTTTGAGTTTGAAGTTATTTACAAGCCTGGCCGTTTGCATCTTGTGGCAGATCATTTGTCACGACTAACAACAGGAGAGGCCGCCACAGGAGTGGACGATCAGTTACCTGATGCGAGTCTATTTATAATGGAGGTGCAAGGAAGTGCCGATGAATGGTTAGATTGGCAGTGGCCAATCAGATACTACCTTACTCATGGTCAATGCCCACCTAGTTATGGTAAGGAGCAGAGGAAGAGAATCGCTATCAAAGCTCTACCTTACACTATGGTAGGGAGCAGAATGTATAAGCTAGGACCTGATGGAGTACTAAAACGATGCTTGTACCACCATGAAGTAAATAAAGTTTTGGAGGAAGTTCATAAAAGAGTGGCTGGAGGTCATTTTGGAGAAGAGACTACCAGTAGAAAGATACTACTCGCAGGTTACTGGTGGCCTACTTTATTCAAAGATGTACACAAGTATTGTCAAAGTTGTGATGAATGTCAGAGGTTGGGACCTTTGCAGAGATCTGGAAAAATGTCTTTGCATCCTACAATGCCTACGGAACCATTTCAGAAATGGGGACTAGACTTTGTTGGACCAATTAACCCACCAGCCAAGAATACACGGAACAGGTACATAATTACAGCCACTGATTATACTACGAAGTGGGTGGAAGCTAAAGCTTTGAGGGACAACACAGCCAAGTCCACAGCAAGGTTCCTGTATGAGAACATACTTACACGATTTGGTTGTCCCTTAGAATTTATCAGTGATCAGGGAAGTCACTTCATTAATGAGACCATTAAGTTGTTGACTAAAGAGTTCATGATTGTGCATATGAAGAGTACAACATATTACCCACAGGGTAATGGGCAGGCAGAGGCTACCAACAAAATACTATGTACTATCTTGGCTAAGATAGTCAATGCAAACAGAACGGATTGGGATACAAAGCTGCTGACAGCTTTGTGGTCATACATGACTTCATATAAAGTCACCACTAAGTATACACCATTCCAATTAGTTTATGGTATGGAAGCCTTACTTCAAGTGGAATTCCTGTTACCTACCATGAGAACGGAGTGGGGAAAGAGAATGGAATTGCAAGATTCCATTAAGGTCAGGAAACATGAATTATACCATGTGGAAGAAGTACGTGCTGATGCAACTGATAATATGACCAGAATTCAGATGAAGAGGAAGGAACAGTTTGATGAAGGCAAGTTAAAAACTTTTAAGACGGGAGATTTGGTTCTATGGTTGCAGAAAAAGGGAAAGATTAAAGCTTCTAAGCTTAAATCACCATGGAAAGGACCTTATGTCATACAAAAGATGTATGATAACAACACAGCCATGTTACAAACCATTAACAAAGAAATGCTGGGAAGAGTCAATGCCAATAAGGAGGTTTGCTATTTCATGAGCATGAGCGGCATGAGCGGAGTAGTAAGACAATCGGTTTTCATGAGCAGAAGTACAAATTTCGAAAATAAAAAACAATAAAAAACAATAATTTAATGCAATATGTCAGGAAAAACAAATATATTATTCGGCCCCTTGAGGGGAAAATTGCAGTTTTGACAGTTGTGCTCATGATATTTCGTCTTCCGCTCATGCCAATTCCCAGCGACATGTGCAAATATGGCGCCGAATTTCGCGGTAATAGGGTCCGTAACCTGAAAAACGGCGACGTATTTCGCGGTAATAGGTCTCTCTGGCGAAAAATGGTGCCGAATTCGGCGGCTATAGGTCCCCTCATGACAGGTAATTCGGCGCCATTTTTCCAGTGTATGTTCGGACTTAGCCAGTTCGGACTTAGCATGTTCGGACGTGCAACTCACCTCCCGCATATAGTCGCCGAACTGGAGGAAACGATAATGCCACCATGCTAGCCAACTGACCATTGCTCCCTCGTCTGATTTCCTTACAACACCTGACGATGTCCACCAAGCCCGTATGCATGCAAACTGTGTCTCTGCATCATCTAAGGTAGGAGCGCGCTTCCACGCAAGGCACATGGAACGGTGCTCCTCTCTGAAATCTGGCGCCACGAGCCTAGTTGTGTACTGCGAAAGGCTTTGCAGAAAATGGAACCCACAAGATCTCTCCTTGCCTTCCATGGGAACATTGGGGTCTTGCCCGTACGCCCTTCGGATGGCAGCCCAATTTGCTTGTGCGTTGTCCGCCATGAAACCACGGAAATTCGGAGGGGGCAATCCCGCCTCGGCCATCTGTTCGTTTATTCCCTGCCAAAGAAGCATCTCCGATTGTGTGTCCTCTCCTTTCATCTCACAAATAGCAATTGTCATTAGCATCCTGCAGTGGGTGTCGTAGACATGTGCACCCATTGTCACCCACTGGTGATTTGTAATTCACTTGATATGGTCGAACATGACCCAACTGTTTGACAAGTTCCTACTCGTCATCCTGTCAACCAGTTCGACGCCGCTGCCAGGTCCATACGTGGACATTTTGAATACGAAACAACGATCTGCCTCAGTCCCTTGTCCTGGAAACCTACTTCCATGAATGTAGTCATATCCACATCGTCGCTTCACCTCCAGAATGGAGTGCATATCCGAGCCACGCCCAATTTTCTGTTTGCATGAGACAATGTGGTTTCGGACATTCGGTGAACATACGTGGGACACCGACTCCAGCAATGCCTCCATTTCCTTCTCGTCGAGAGGAACTCTATCGGAGCCGTCTTCCGACATAATTCTGGCCAATGCCATCTTATGGGCGGCTTGGAGCTGTATCTGTTTGGGTTTGGCACCCGGTCTCAACTTAACCTCCTCCTAAACGAGCTGCTCTGCTTCGTGGGCAGCCTCCCGCGAGTTCCCCCTCGCCAATTTGTGACAATGGGAACCAACGTGTATGCAAGCTCGGGTGAGGTCAGGGAAACGGTGCAACACATAGAACTGCTTGGCATTACAAACAGACATGCAGTGTGGTGGTTCTTTGCAATGCGCACACTTAAATGTGGAGTTCGGAACCTTCTCCTGAGCTCGAAATGGTTGATGAGCTGTGCCTGTCCAATCGGTCTCGTTCCTGTGACCTCTGGATTTAAAGTGGAAGCAAGTTGGGGAGAAACACCGCAACGCGCCTGCACAAACAACGTAGTGCACCCGCACACCATCGAGCATCTTCATGCTGGTGGTTTTGGTAACGCACCAAGGATGACCGTCATGTTTTCTATCCATATCTGTCAACATTCCGGACGCCCTCGAGTAGTCCGCCCGAGGAGGGAACTCAAAGAAGATATTATCGTCGACGTCGGCGGGAAGACATGTAACCGATTTAATTGCGAACTTGCTGTAGTCCAGCCCGGCCAGCTCCGACCGGTGTCCCTCCAGGTGAAGCCCTCGCAGAATTTCAAGAATAGATCGAACTGCGGTGCTCGTGCTGGGAATATGACTCCCTCCTCCACTAACGTCCATTGAGGACTTGCCTGATCTCCAGGACGACCTCGGAACTTCCATGACCTCGTCTGAGTCGGACAGGTTGTGAACAACCCGGCTCTGGCTCGTCTTCATGGATGGGTTCGGCTCTGGATTTACTTCGTTGCGGACTTCTCTCTTTGAGGTAGCCACTCTCTGATTCGCGGATTGTTTCGTGGAAGGCGCCAGGATAGAAGGTGCATTTGGCAGGCAAATGAAGTCCCCAACAGCCCTGTATATGACGTTGTCCAATGGTGGAACTCGCCATTCCCTGCCATCGCCGAAATCATCGTGGAGCACAACAATACTCTCGACAACAAGGCCGTTAGAGTCCTTCCTTTCCTCCTCCAAAAAACCGACCCCGGTTTCAGGTGGTATCGAACGCACAGATATTTCTCCATCAACCGGCAGGTGTCCCCTCTGCACGGAAATGAAGCTCTATGCTCGTGAGGAGGGCAGTACACTGTAGCGCTCGGGTTTTCCGCCATGGGAGATGTGCACACAAGACTCCCAGGATGGAGTGCGGGGAAGCTCCCTGGTAGAAGGGGGATGCAGCGAAGGGAATGAATGCGATGCCGATTTGTCCGAGCGACGAAGCCTGATCCAAATCCAGGGAGCCAACTATCTCAAAAATCCACAGTCAGAGTGTTAATGAACCTTGTCTCCGGAATGCGGCCCCTGGTCTTTGCGCAATAACTGCCAACGGTATGCAGTCAGAAAGTGGGGGGCCGTCCGGATGATGACGGCTGAAGGGGAGAAGCCGGCACCGTGCCGTCACATACTACCCCCGAATGGAAATTCGGCACCCAATATCCAACAGGGGAAGCCCGGATGAAGTCGCCTCGGGCGCAGAGGCCGGCGCGTGTGCGACAGAGAACATCCCCTGGATGGAGATTCGGCGCCGAATTTCCATCCAGCAGGTAAAGGATGTCGTGTCGGGGGGTCAGGCCGAAAACTGGCCGGCATAAAAACATCCCCAGATGGAAAAACGGCGCCGAATTTCCATCCGGGGCGGTTCGGATGCAGTCGGGGAGGGGGGAGAGGCCGGCACTTGGCCGTCACATTTCAACCCCCGGACGGAAATTCGGCACCGAATATCGAATAGGGGACGCCCGGATGAAGTCGCCTCGGGCGTAGAGGTCGGCACGTGTTCGACAGAGAGCATCCCTTGGATGGAGATTCGGCGCCGAATTTCCATCCGGGCCCCCCAAGGAAGTCTTGTCGGGGTGTCAGACTGAAAACTGGCCGACATAAAAACCTCCCCAGATGGGAAAACGGCGCCGAATTTCAATCCGGGGCCGTTCCAATGCGGTTGGGGAGGGGGGAGAGGTCGGCACCTGGCCGTCATATTTCAACCGCCGGACGGAAATTCGGCACCGAATATCCAACAGAGCGGCGGAGAGGCCGACACCTCTCCGACAGAGACCAGCCTCCGGATGGAAATTCGGCGCCGAATTTCCACCCAGCAGGTAAGTACAATCCCGGATGGATGGAAATCCGGCGCCGAATTTCCATCCAGCAGGTAAGTGAAATCCCGGATCGATCGAAATCCGGCGCCGCATATCCATCCTGCAGGTAATTCGAATCCCCGGATGGATGGAAATCCAGCACCGAATTTCCATCCAGCAGGTAAGTCGGATCGCTGGCGTATTGATATTCGGCGCCGAATTTCCATTCGCCAGGTATTTCATCGCTGAGAATTACCTTCCTGCAGGTAATTCTGATCAATGAATTACCTTCCTGCAGGTAATTCTTATCGACGAAGGTGGGAAGGTAATTCATCGCTGAGAATTACCTGCAGGACGGTAATTCATCGATCAGAATTACCTGCAGGAAGGTAATTCTCAGCGATGAATTACCTGCAGGAGGGAAATTCGGTGCCGGATTTCGATCCATCCGGGATTCTAGTAACCTGCTGGAGGGAAATGCGGCGCCGAATTTCCATCCATCCGGGATTCCACTTACCTGCTGGATGGAAATCCGGCGCCGAATTTCCATCCATCCGGGATTCCACTTACCTGCTGGATGGAAATCCGGCGCCGAATTTCCATCCATCCGGGATTCGAATTACCTGCAGGATGGAAATTCGGCGCCGGATTTCCATCCATCCGGGATTCCACTTACCTGCAGGATGGAAATCCGGTGCCGGATCTCCATCCATCCGCTCTCCGACCAACCTTGCGGATGGAAATCCGGCGCCGGATTTCCATCCATCCGCTCTTCGAATTACCTGCATGACGGAAATTTTGCGCGCCGACTTACCTGGTGGATGGAAATCCGGCGCCGGATTTCCATCCATCCGCTCTTCGAATTACCTGCATGACTGGAAAAAATGGCGCCGAATTTCCGATTTTGGTGCAAGTCAGATCTGGGACTTAGCCATTTTCGGCCCCGAAATGGAAATATGGCGCCAAAAAAAAAAAACAAAAACGCCATTTTTCCAGTTCAGGGCCGAAAACGGCAAAGTCCCATATCTGACTGGCACCCAAAATCGGAAATTCGGCGCCATTTTTCCAGTCATGCAGGTAATTCGAAGAGCGGATGGATGGAAATCCGGCGCCGGATTTTCATCCATCCGCTCTTCGAATTACCTGCATGACGGAAATTTTGCGCGCCGACTTACCTGGTGGATGGAAATCCGGCGCCGGATTTCCATCCATCCGCTCTTCGAATTACCTGCATGACTGGAAAAATGGCGCCGAATTTTCGATTTTGGTGCAAGTCAGATCTGGGACTTAGCCATTTTCGGCCCCGAAATGGAAATATGGCGCCAAAAAAAAAAAAAAAAAAAAAAAAAAAAAACGCCATTTTCCGAGTTCAGGGCTGAAAACGGCTAAGTCCCAGATCTGACTGGCACCCAAAATCGGAAATTCGGCGCCATTTTTCCAGTCATGCAGGTAATTCGAAGAACGGATGGATGGAAATCCGGCGCCGGATTTTCATCCATCCGCTCTTCGAATTACCTGCATGACGGAAATTTTGCGCGCCGACTTACCTGGTGGATGGAAATCCGGCGCCGGATTTCCATCCATCCGCTCTTTGAATTACCTGCAACACTGGAAAAATGGCGCCGAATTTCCGATTTTGGTGCCAGTCAGATCTGGGACTTAGCCATTTTCGGCAACGAAATGGAAAATATCGCCGAAAAAAAAAAAAAAAAAAAAAAAAAAAAAACGCCATTTGTCCAGTTCGGGGCCGAAAACGGCTAAGTCCCAGATCTGACTAGCACCCAAAATCGGAAATTCGGCGCCATTTTTCCAGTCATGCAGGTAATTCGAAGAGCGGATGGATGGAAATCCGGCGCCGGATTTTCATCCATCCGCTCTTCGAATTACCTGCATGACGGAAATTTTGCGCGCCGACTTACCTGGTGGATGGAAATCCGGCGCCGGATTTCCATCCATCCGCTCTTCGAATTACCTACATGACTGGAAAAATGGCGCCGAATTTCCGATTTTGGTGCCAGTCAGATCTGGGACTTAGCCATTTTCGGCCCCGAAATGGAAAAATGGCGCCGAAAAAAAAAAAAAAAAAAAAAAAAAAGGCATTTTTCTAGTTCGGGGCCGAAAACGGCTAAGTCCCAGATCTGACTGGCACCCAAAATCGGAAATTCGGCGCCATTTTTCCATTTCTGGGCCCAGTCAGATCTGGGACTTAGCCATTTTCGGCCCCGAACTGGATAAATGGCGCCGAAAAAAAAAATATATATATATATATATATATATATTTTTAGTTCAGGGCCGAAAACGGCTAAGTCCCTGATCTGACTGGCACCCAAAATCGGAAATTCGGCGCCATTTTTCCAGTTCTGGGCCCAGTCAGATCTGGGACTTAGCCATTTTCGGCCCGAACTGGAAAAATGGCGCCGAAAAAAAAAAAAAAAAAAACGCCATTTCTCTTATTCGGGGTCGAAAACGGCTAAGTCCCAGATCTGACTGGCACCCAAAATCGGAAATTCGGCGCCATTTTTTCATTTCTGGGCCCAGTCAGATCTGGGACTTAGCCATTTTAGGCCCCGAACTGGAAAAATGGTGCCGAAAAAAAAAAAAAAAAAAAAACGGCCATTTTTCCAGTTCGGGGCCGAAAACGGCTAAGTCCCAGATCTGGCTGGCACCCAAAATCGGAAATTCGGCGCCATTTTTCCAGTTCGGGGCCCAGTCAGATCTAGGACTTAGCCATTTTCGGCCCCAAATGGAAAAATGGCGCCATTTTTCCAGTTCCAGACCCTGAAAATAGCTAAGTCCCTACGATGGCTGGAACCGCAACTGGAAATTCGACACCATTTTTCCAGTTCCGCGCCCTATCAGATCTGGGACTTAGCCATTTTCGGCCCCGAACAGGAAAAATGGAAGTTGAAGACTACCACAAGCTGAAACCATACTCCACACATGCACCACTTGCTTCCTTAACACCCGAGCTCTTCTTGAACTCCTCAAACCCTGCAACACTTGTAGAACAGAGTTTCTTCACAAGCTCTCAAACTTTCAATGATGCTCTTCTTGAAGACCTCCTCTTGTACATAAACACCACAAGACTTTCTTCTTGCAAACCCTGCAACAGCTTGTAACTTAAGAGCTATCTATCAAGCTCTCTTCCACATACAAGTGTTAACTATGCTAACACCTTGCACTTATAGATGTAAGCAGGTCTTCTTCTAGTGATACGGAAATGGTGAAAAGAGGAGAAACCATTCTATCACGTTATATAAGTCAAGCCAATGGCACCTTTGCTAAAAGACTCCACCATACAGACCTCACCCACTCTCCATCTCAAGTACTAGAGCGACTTCAAATGGCTCAACTTTTGTTTGACCACATGTTTTTTGAAAGCAGAGGCATAGCCAGTGGGTACTTTCAGGGCCGAAAATGGCTAAGTCCTTAAGGTGGCTGGCACCAAAATCGGAAATTCGGCACCATTTTTCCAGTTCCAGGCCCAGTCAGATCTGGGACTTAGCCATTTTAGGCCCCGAACTGGTAAAATGGCACCGAAAAAAAAAAAAAAACAAAAAACAAAAAACAAAAAACAAAAAAAAAACAAAAAAACAAAAAAAAAAAAAAAAAAAAAAACGCCATTGTTCTAGTTCGGGGCCTAAAATGGCTAAGTCCCAGATCTAACTGGCACCAAAATCGGAAATTCGGCGCCATTTTTCCAGTTCCGGGCCTAGTCAGATCTGGGACTTAGCCATTTTCGGCAAGTAAATGCAATAAAATGTTGCATTTCAAGTCCACTGGTGCCACATTCCAACTTCACATGACCCTATTTCCGTGCCTCCTAACCCTATTTCCGTGGACTTACAATGGTCTGCTCATGCTTTTTTTTTTTTTTCCGCTCATGCTCATGCCGCTCATGAAATAGCAACCCCCCCAATAAGTTGAAGGGGTACAGTGGTATCCATGACAAACCATTGGAGCATGATTTGCATGTTGAAACGCAAGAGCAGTCACGGGCTGCACCAGTGTTACGAACGGAGTATGGAGCACTTGTAGCTAGGCCGAGCATATATGACCAGGGCGGGCAAAACAAACGAACCACAGCCTATCACAGCCCATCAAGGCGAAACACAGCCTATCACAGCCAAGCACGACGTGACACAGCCTATCACAGCCCATCAAGGCGAAACACAGCCTATCACAGCCAATCACAACGTGACACAGCCTATCACAGCCCATCACGACGTGACACAGCCTATCACAGCCCATCACGACGAAACACAGCCTATAACAGCCCAGCACGGCGCAACACAGTCTATCACAACCTACCACAACGTGTCACAGCCTATCACAGCTTACCACAGTGCATCACAGCCTGTCACAGCTCAACACAGCCTACTAGGGTTACACAATCCATAGAATCAGTGACAGGTGGACGCACATTAACTTCAGGAAAATGGCCGACGGAAGAAAGGACGGAAACCAGTTTTAAAATAGACACGTGGAAGTCAGGACGCGATACACAGCTGAGAAGGAAGTGCAAGAACGGGTGTCATCAAGAAAGACGACAAGAATGGACGTCAAAGTACCTACTTAGCGCGGTCAATTCGGATGAATGGCGGGCCCATTAATCAATACGGAAAAAGGGGAACGGAACAAACGGCAAGTACAGAAAAGTGAAATTCTTGTTACATGTGTGATCCTAGTGGACTATCTAGCAGGGAAAGTCCACTAAAAAACATTAAATCAAAAATTCAGTCACAGCGGCTACAACCAATCAAAAGCCAGAGAAGGGATCAAGAAATTGGAGGGGAACTGGTGCAAGAGACGGCGTCGTTCTAAGTAACGGGTGTCGTGAAGGGACAAACCATCAATGCGATAGCTTCGAAGCTATGGAAGAACTAACAGACTATACGCTTGCAATACTACTTACGCAGTGGCATAGGGACGAAACAACAAAGCAGATCTTTTCTCTTGAGCGATGCTTGCAAGCCCCACAGGCTTACAAGAAATTGCCCATAGCTTTTTGTGGCAACCATACGTTTATGTTGTGTGCACTACAGGCATTTCTTCAGTTGTTACAGCCAAAACATTTTTGTGGGTCTAGAATGAAGAGAGTGAGAGGAATGGAGGAAATCAGGGTGAAGAGCACCACAATTCTGCAGAAACAAACGATTGCTACCCCACAGGCGATACAGATACTGAAGGAGCTGAGATTGCAAGGATTGCAAAGCAAAGATCGGACATTGCACCATCGACAGTACATGTTACAATTCTTGCAAAACTTCGAGCCTAAGACAGGAGCAACAACAGTGAAGGGAGTGGAATTAGAAATTACTCCCCTATACCTACAGCAATTGTTTCAATTGCCAGCAGGTCAAGTGCATGTGGAGGGGCACAGGGCAAGACTGCAAATAGGGGACTTATTCCAAGAAGGGAGTTTCTTTAAAACTCAGGGTTACGCTTGTACCAAAGCCGTGTACCCAGGGCTAAAGGAGGTAGGCCAGGTATTAAACGTTCTGTTTGCCATGAAACAGAACCAACAGTACTTGAGCAGATCCTTCACAGAGGAAATACTCAAAGCCCTGAGGGGAGAAGAGGTAGAATGGGCGGACATAATGTACAACGCGCTGGTAGAGGAGATGAAAAGATTACAGAGTACTGCCGCAAAGTCTCCTATCATAGTGTCTGGCCCAATCATTGCTCAAATAATTCTTGATTCTCGCATCATTGATGCACGAGAAAGAAAGGAGATGGGAGTGTTTGAGCCAGAAACCACTGCAATGGAAGAGCAAGGCTCTTCACACAGTGAGGGTGGACTGGCAGGGCAACCCGAGAATAAGAGACAGAGGCGGGGAAAGAATGTAGTGGCGGATCCACTGGCTTCACGGATTCCACATGATAATGTTTCCCAAGCTCATGTGCAGGAAGGGGCACAACAGCACAGAGAACTGTTGTTACTGGAAGCAGGACCTTCAAAGAGGGAGGAGGAAGTTACTTCAGTATCACAACCATCACAGCCAGCTGATCGGCTTGTCACAAGGTTACAAGTTGTTCATGCAGCTCAACCAGAAATAATTGATTTGGAAAAAGAAGAGTTAGATATTCCCACTACAGAACAGATAGTGGCAGAAATTGAGAAGGGAGACCTTCTCTATGAATATTTTGGTTTGGTCAAGGAGACAGAGATTCCAGAGGTGCAACAGTTGCCCACAAGAAATCCTGAGATATATATAATACACACACTTGTGCCGGAGGTACCACAGGTAGAATGTCAGGACACTGCAGCATTAGTTACGGAAGAAGTGGTTCAGGAAGAAAATCTGGTGGGACAATGGCCTGACTGGTTCGTGAGACATCACACTGTTGAGGATCAGGGAGAAGGAGAACAACAACAAGCTCACCATGATGACCCTCAACAGGCAATGCTTATGAGTTCCATAGGCAGGACACTTAATTTGTTGGGGACTTATGTCAAATCACATGTTCCAACTACCCAATTGACAGCCTTGAGAGAGGAACTCAGGAAGGAGTTTGAGGCTCAACTAGCCACTGAGTGTGCAAACAAGGTCGATGAGAAGGTCACTCTCAAGATGCAGCAAGACTTGGAGAATACAGAAGAGGCTTTGCAATTGGCCAAGGAATAATTGATTGAGGCAGGCCTCGCGCAAGATCAATTGCACGAAGCACATAAACAACAACTATACCAAATGCAGGTGAAGCATGAAAACAAGTTGCAACAAGTAAATGCACTACATACGGAGTTGCAGACAGTGCATGACAGGATGGCCATCCAATGTGCTACACTCTCAACTATGCTTGACCAATCTACAATGGAAATAAACAGTCAAGCGGAAAGATGTACGAAGGAAGAGGCAGAGAATGTGGAGCAAGTACAACTCATTGTCGAGATGAAGAATACAATCTGTCGCAATGAGCATACTTTCAAGCAATACAGGTAGGTTGAAGCTGACCAAGAGAGACACATCTTGGAGTTGCAACAAACAATCATAGCCAATAGAAATGAACTCTCTGTGGCTAACAAAGCTTGGAAGGAAGCCAACAATCTGGCTGCTGCCTATGCGAATCTGGTTGACCCTCATGCGAAGCGCATGGAAGCTTTACAACAGCAGTTAGATGTGTACAAACAAAGAGAGGAGCACACTCTCAGAGGAACCACAAGCAACTTGGTGGATAACCACCTTATGCAGGTCTGGTTAGCACAAGGGCCAGTGGAGGGCAAAGCACCACGAAAGCTCAACCAAAAAGAGATGAATGAGCTCAGGCTGCAAGTGCAGGACATTACCACAACTACTATAGACAATGTCTATAGTAGAATAGCAAAGTTACAGGAGGATGTAGACGGCCTACAGACTCAAGTGGAGGACCTCACTTCAAATATCGACAAAAGAGTCTGTGTACCTGAGGAACAGCTAATGGCTTCTTTAAAAGCGAGAACTTTAGCTTTTCAGTCATCTTCACAGGAGGTACAGGAGATGCCAATGGTACAAGAGCAACTGCCACCAACACCACAACAAGTCACTGTGCCAGTAGCTGACCCTGTTGTTACAACAGCCACACCACAGCCACCACAGTCTGAGGTATGGGGCAATGCTGCTTTTAACCCACCTAAAACTCCAGCTGCAAGGGAGTACAGCAAGGCTATGATTCTACCCTTCAACCAAATTCCAATCATGTTGGATTTGGCTTGGAAAGAATTCAGTCCCCCACAGTCATTTGCACATTACTACCAAATCATGCGCATTTGGCTGCCAGTGGCAACTAGGACTCAAGTTCTTCCGAACAATCGACCAATTGAAGATCATCACTTTGCACAATACTGGCATGAGGCAGGTACAATGTTGAGGGAATTAATTGCCTTCCAAGTTGTACATGGATTCATTTATACCAAGATCAAGGAGGTAGCGAGTATTGTCATGGGATGTGGATTATACTACGCTGCTTGTTTTCTGGTACGTTATCACATTGAGCAGCAAAAGATGCAAGCGCGCTTTCAGAGTTATTCCAGTGGGGATCATTGGGTCTTACCTTCAGTGTCACCTCATATGTACCTATATGAGGCAAAAGTTATGATGCAAAAGGATTCTCAAATTTGTTCATGGTTTCAGGCAGCCTGCAACAATTTGTCAACACAGAAATTCGGCATTGATGATATTTTCTATAAGGCACATGTGGCATGGAAATACTTGAACAAGTCACCAGTCATTGGTATCCCACTCACCTGGACAGACAAGGAGCTCAGTGTCTTCACCAATTTTGCAGTTCAGCGTTTATACCAAGTTTTAAAATATAAACTTCCAGACATGGTAGGACAACATTGTATGCCCCAGAGGATTCTACAGAAAGTTCGACAATTAAAACACCTGAGAGGCGATGAGGATTCTGATACAACTGTTTCTTCAGCGGATTCTTTTGACATGGGAGAAGACTATGCAATTCAGATGGCAGAGAAGAAGCGACGGGGGTCTCCTATGCCTGAAAGATTACCTCGATATCAGACTCCAGAGGGCCTCACTTATCCAGGTAGTGTTCAAACATCTCCGTCAACCAGTGACAGACCTCGGGCTCGTACACACAGTCCGCCAAGAAACTCTCAACGACAAAAAGGTGCTCACTCGCAAAGGTTTGCTAATCGCAATCAGTAAACCGTGAGGACACGGCTTTTTAAGAGGGGAAGGGGTAATGTTAGAGGACAGTCTGGGACTTAGACACTTATACGAGATCTGTAGGGTACCCTTAATTTTTGCACAGACTGAGACCAATAGGAACCTTAGGGGTGACAGCAGCGTACTGTAGAGGGGGCGACACAGCCCGTCACAGTCGTCACAGCCGACACAGCCAACACAGCCCGTCACAGTCGTCACAGCCGACACAGTCGTCACAGCCGACACAGTCGTCACAGCCGACACAGCCAACACAGCCCGTCACAGCCGTCACAGCCAAACACAGTCGCACAGCCAGTCACAACCCGTCACAATTTCACACAGCCAGTCACAGCTTGACACAGCTGTCACGACCATAGGGAACGGAGAGCAGGACAAGGAACGACTATGGGGAACAACACCTGCAAATGGAACATGTTAGTTCATGGACGACGGTTAGTGAGGGAAACGGTTAGAGCCACGGGAAGGAAGATAAAGGGAGAAGCAAGGATTGAGAAGGGGATTATTATTATTTTTCGGAGACGATTCATGGGGACGATTCTTGGAAGCACTCGAGGGGGGAGAACTTCTTGGTCATGGATCGGAGGGGATCGGGCGGAAGAGCAAGCATGGAGAGCACGGTGAAGGAGGAGAGATGATTAGTAGATGCTTGTTATATGCAAAGCTGTAGTGATATTGTAGAGGAGATTAGAGACGCAATGGCTTCGGCCTGATACCTGATAAATCATAATCTGATACTTATACGATACAATCACACTGTGTAGAGAGATCTGAGTGAAGCTGTGGAATGAATGGATGAGTTGATGAGCAAACTGATACTCAATTATCAATAGTAAGGTAGCTAGCTAACATGAATGCGGAAAGGAAAACAAATAGGAAACACCCCCATGATACACTAGCTGTAGGTCATGACTGATTGTTCTGAGCGGGCTGAGTACTTAGAGATTTCCAACTCTTCTATCTTGGAGTTTCCGCCTCGGGTAGCGAAGGGATGGGTGAGTAAAAGCCGCGCGACAGTGAGCACCGCTCCAAGCCCCAGCATGCTCCAATCTGTATGCAGCTGAAAAGGACGCCCCCTGATAGTCGTCTCAAGATGGGCGCCGAGGTCAACCTCGCCTTGAGCTCTTGAAAAGCTTGTTCTTGCTCATCTTCCCACTGCCACTCCTGGTCCACCTTGGTCAGCTTGGTTAGAGCCTTTGCAATGGCACTAAATCCCTTAACAAACCGTCTATAATAGTTTGCTAACCCCATGAAAGCTCGAACTCGGCTCACATCCGTGGGGCGTGGAACCTGTGCAATGGACTCTACCTTAGTCTGCTGTACCCCCAATCCTCTAGGATATATCATGTGACCCAGATACTCAATCTGGTTGTGGAAAAACTTGCACTTGCCTGGATGTAACTTCAATCCGTGCGTCCTCAAGCGCTCAAATACCCCCTGAAGGTGTCTCTCATGCTCCTCCACCGTAGCACTAAAGATGATGATGTCATCTATGTAGCACCGAGCAAACTCCACCCCTGCTAGAATCCTGTCCATGACTCTTTGAAACTCAGCGGGAGCGTTTTTAAGCCCAAATGGTAAGAACCGCCACTGGTATAGGCAATCCTTCCCGTTCTCATTGATCCCCCAGAATGCCGTCTTTTGCTTATCCGCCTCCTTGATCGGCAACTGGTGATATCCGGATCGTAAATCCAACGTGCTAAAGACCTTGGAATGCCCAATGGCATCAAAGATCTCCTCTGGTGTCGGCATGGCATACCTATCGGACTTGGTCTGACGATTTACAAGCTGGTAATCACCGCACATACGTCTCTCGGTCCAATTGCCATAGACATCCTTCTTGGCTGGCATCACTGTGGCTGAAGCATACTCTCCACCAGAGAGCTCCACCAAACCTGCCTCCCAGAGATCTTGAGTCCTCATCTGAATCAAAGACCTCTCCATGTCACTGTATCTATAGGGTCTCCGAAAGATTGGCGTGTCAGTGGCCAACTCAATACGGATCTCTTGACCCTTCAGTGCTCCCAAGTCCTTCAAACTGAAGGCAAAGCAATTCCTGTAAGCCCTCAGGAACTGCCGTATACGTCGTCTCTCTCCTCCGGTGATAATGGGTCCAATGTCAGGCTCCTAATTGTCCTCCGTAACTGCAACCTTAAGTCCAGTGGGCTTAGGGGTAGAGGACGCGTCCCGTGGTTGCTATGCTGCAACCTCTTGAGTAGTACTTCCTTCCTGCTCAGTCAATGACAAGGCCTCATCCTGCCCCATCATCTCATCATTGAGAACCTCCTCATCCCGAGAAGAATCCCCAACCTCATCCATCACAGCTGCTTTGGCTGCCAACTCCCTCTGAACCTCGAGCACCTCCCACGTGTGCCATGGATGTCTACACCCCGTGGTCCTCACCGGCTCGCCCCCACTCGCTGCCTGTACCGTCTCGGTAGGCAGAGAGACCGTCAAGGGAAGTGCACTCCGCACTCTACGTTGCTCAGCCATAGCCAAGCTGACAATCCAGGTCAAGCAATTGAGATCCATTGCTTGCCCCAACACCTGACGACGTGATGCCTCAGAAAGAGAAGGCACCGCCGTGGTCCCAGTGGAAAACCCCATAGCCCGCTCTCGCTCGTCGGCATTAGGCTCCACTAACTGCTGCAATTGAGCATCCCACAGGAGGCTAGGTCCACCATCCCGAAAAGCATGGGATCCTGGGAAGCTGAGCAGTGTAGGTAATGCTGCTCGTGGTTGACCCACCCTGTTGACCACTGCCAAAGGCGAACGGTCATCGTGTCTCACACGTTGAGACTGCCTCCCTGTGTCCAAAATGCCATCCACGGTGAGGTGTGCTGACCGCTGCACCCCATCAAATGCACGCTTGAGCAGTGCGGGTGGCATCAAGTTAGTCCACCAAAGCCGTGGACGATGAGCCCGTGACCCCACTGCAGCTGCATCCAGCAACGCTGCTGATCCAAGCCACGACCGGACTTGATGCACACTGGCCATCACCCTGGCCCGAGAATCACCATCCATTCTCCAAGATGTATGCTAGAGATACAGCTTGATGAAGCTGCAAGTGGCGCAAAACCCGCACCATCTCCCAAAACAGACCCGTCCTCGAGTCTCGCAATCCATTGCCATGCCCGGCTGATGAATGCCCTTGGCAGGGCCAACCTGCCACTACCAGATCAATGGAGCCAACCTGCTCCAAATCCGGCGCCCCCAACAACGAAATGTCTGCTGGCAAGGCTTGTTGGTATCCACGAACTGCAGACACTGGCAACAAAGCAGGGTACTGCTGTACCAACTGAGCAACATGGCGCAGTGAGACGCGTCGTGCAGTCTCATCCCTCTCCACATACAGGTAACGCCTTACTTGCACACCTGCCTGTAGCACAGCAGCCAATCCGGTGCTGATCCCGCCAAACAAGTCCAGAAGGCAAATGCCTTCTTTTGGATACTGCCACACAATATGTGTGGTATCCAATGGTGACAACTGAGGTGGTCCTGGTGCAATACCCGCACTCTCCTCCTCTCCTGACGGTACAAAAGCCTCTACCCAGGCTTGTTGCACCCGTCGATCAACAACCTGCTGCCAAATCCTTGCTTGTACCCCACAATGGAGTGTGAGCAACCAAGGCAGGCAACTCCGCCATATCATGCATGTCATCCTGCTCTGCTGGAGGTGGCACATCTTCTGCATGGGCATTGCCTTCCGGCAACTCTCTAGGCCAACTAACTGCAGCTGTAAAGGCGGCTAGTGTTGGCATGTTGCCCCGCTGGGCAGCCGCAATACCCCCAATGAATGTCACAGGGAGCTGTGCACGACGACCATCCCCTGACTGCCATCCAGGCCTGTAGAATGCTGACTCCTCCCAAAAGTCCAGGGTGAAGCCCATGGGGTATAACACTGCCCCACCAACGAGGACATCGTAAGAGACCGCGTCTGTCACAATGGCCTTGGCTCGCATTACTGAGCCATCGATAGGATGATCCGGCTGCAGTCTAATGGCCAACTGATGCCGTGTCATGCCCCGAGCCTGCTCTGATCCTCCCAGAGATGTCTGTATCTGGAAAGGACAAGGCTCCATATCCGCCTCGATAAGGCCCAAACCTGCAATAGCAGCTCTGCCCAACATCAGTGGCTGAGCTCCCGAGTCCAACAAGACCCACAGTGGCCGGTACTTCTTGCCTGCCGGTCCACTCAAAGAGAAAATGCCATCCTGGTTGTCTAACAAGACAACTCCAGGTGTCACCATGGTGCGCTCAAAGGCTAGCCTAGCTGACAGCTCCGTCAACCTGGCAGCTGCAGCTTGCCAGGGCGCAGCCGTGGCAGTCTTGACCCTCAAATCCGAGGATCCCTCTGCCACTACACCTTCCACTAACTCCGCAGAAGATGAAGTGACCTCCCCACTCTCACAGAGTGTTGCTGCTAGTCTGAACACTGCAGCTGGTCTTACCCCCGGCGTCGCAATCATGGTTGCCGAGAACAGTGGGGCTTGACACACAGAGGTGGCTGCCCCCAATAACACACCGACTGCACTAGCCTTGGTAGCAGGTGTCAGTGCTGCACGTGTAGCTCTCCCCAATGGCATAGTACCCTCCGCCTCGGTAACAGTCGGGCGAGAACTAGGTGCCATGGATGGCGTTGACACTGTCTCCGCCAAGGTGAATGACTAAGGCAGCCTTGCCTAACGGCTTGCCTCCCCATGTTGTGGATCCAACTCCACCTCTGCACCTCGTGGCTCAGGATCTCGTGCTGCTCCTCGAGTCACGGCTGCAGCAGACTCCACCTGCTCTAGTGGTAGTGCTGCTCCGCACATGAATCCCATGCCTCCCATATCTCCTCCCTCAGGAGCAGGAGGTGGACCATCCCGCCTGGGAGCCGGTACCGCCTGAGCTATAGCCATGGCAGCGAGCCTCTGCTCTAGCTGCTGAAGCCGATTGGCCATGCCTTGGTCAACACCCTAACCTCCGCGTCCTTGGCCATGTGGAGCTTGCCCTTGGCCTGCACCTCGTGCCCGACCACCTTGTCCTCTTTGGGCTGGTCCACCTCGCCCCCGGCCACCATTATTCCCTTGGAACTGGCCTGGGCACAACTCAGGATGCAAGTCATAACACTGGGCATCTCCATGCCCATACTTGCCGCAATGCCCACACTGCAACTGTAAAGGCTGTGCTTGTGCCGGCCTTTTGCCACTCTCTGGGCAATCTCTCTTGACATGGGGTCCCCCACATGTCCAACATATCACCCCTGGTTGTTGTTGGCCTGCAAAAGATGCCACGGGCCTCTGCACCTGAGGTCCTTTGTAAGCTCCATGGAACTTGGGCTGGGCAACCTTGCCCCCCTGACCACGCTGTTGGGCAGTCCCTTGTGCCTGTGGGCTGACAGCTGTGCCCCGTGCAGGCATGTCTTTGCCAAATCCAATTGTAACAACTCGCTCCTCCACCATGTTGAGCTCAATCCGCTCAGCCAGCAGAAACACATCTGCTAATGTGGGTTGGGTTGCTTGTAACAGGGTTGCATCTCGCACCCTTCTCTTGAGCTCCTTGTCCAAAATTCCATACCAAAACTGGATTGCCTGAGCTTCAGTAACCCCTTGGGTCACACTTATCAAGCGCCTCATACGAGTGTACGCCTCTCGCAGGCTCTCACTGGGTTTGCGCTGGAAGTCTTGCAAACTTCGCAGCTTCTCTAGTTCCTCCGCAACTCCTGGAAGAACTCCACCACCGGGTTGAATCTAGGCACATGTGTTGTAGTCGTGGCAGGAGGAATAGTAGCACCTTTTGAACTGGTACCACCTACAGAAGTACCAACACTACTTGCTCCACTACTAGTGCTGGCAGTGGAAGCTATTGGTACTGATGCAGCTACTGGTCGCGTCGTGCCTCGAGTAATGGAGACATAGTCAGGTGACCAATACATCCTCCACTCCTCAATCTCTGCTTCATGTCCTCGCCTGAACTCGTGGTAATCGTCCATAGGCGGGCCTTCCAAATGCTGGAACAGTCCCTTCCACGCCATGAATGGGGTGAATAGCTGTGGATTGCGCATCTGCTGCAAATCACACCAGCTGTCGAACTCCTGGATAAAGTCATCCAACTCGATTGTGCCCACAGCTCCAGAGTACCTACGAGGCCCCTTGGTAGCTCCATACATCTCCTCCATGTCGTCCCACAACAATGGCGAATGAAAGTGCACACCTGTTGATGAAGCCTCCGAGTCTGTGTCTGACTCTACAGTAATTGAGGGTGGCGGTGAAGGTGGTCTGAACCGAATACCTCGTCTTGTGAACCCACTCTCACTGTTACTGCCTGTAGCCGTACTCCCCTCAAAACCCTTGGGTAACTCCGTAATGACACTCACAATGTGCACCTCCTCCACGTGACACTATAAGGCTATAGTACTAATCTAATAGTGACACGGGTGGGCACCTGTTGCAGTTTAAGGGTCATATCCCAATGGCTCAGGGCACCTGCACCTGCATCCACCGCAAGAACTCCTATGGTTGGCTGGTCATCAACCCAGCCTCACCATAGAAGAAACACTAGTGGTCTTGCTGGTCATCACTCCAGCCTCACCACCGACAGCATACTCTAGGATTGACCGGTGATCAAATCCGGCCTAATCCCTATGAAAGCAAGCGCCCACACAAACCAACATGGCGCACAGTCAAGCATGCAGGTGTTGGGGGGGATCCAAACACAAGAAATCAAAGCATCAACACCCCCACACCAAAATCCAGCAGCAACGCTGATCCTGCAGAATATCCCAGCCCAAAACCCCGGACTGACTGGCCTCCACCAAGAGAGGCTTTGGCAACTACGAGTACAAGGTAATGAAAATAGTACAGAGATGGAGGGGAAGAATAGAAGCCCGCCCAAGCAAGATCTAATCCTGATCTATGCTATCAACTTCCAGACTTCTCTCGAAGTGCCTCGCTCTGCTTGATGGTAAGGTGTAGGAGGTATATCTATGTCCAGAAACCTGCCACTAACCTTGTCCCAAGCTACAGTAGCTCGCTCTAACCAACCCTCCTCCTCTTTCTACCAGGTAGAGACAAAGCAATACTCCCCTATCTCCCGCTCACTGAACACTAAAGAAAACAAAGGTAGGGTCTGATAGTCGCTCAACTCGAAAGCTTTGAGACGGTTGCGGGTGTCCTCATTGCGAATGACTGCATCTCCTTCACGCACAACAAACATGTCATTGCTGATGAACCCCCGCTCGTGGTTGCCCTGTGCAGAGCGTATCCGGCTGCAACCGTGTCTGATTGCACAAACTTGTGTAGCTCCTGCTCCTCTGCTCCAGTACACCACGGCCTTGTGGCTGAACACCTTGGTCCCCGGGGCTGTCTTTGGCTGTGTTCCAAGCCTACATTTCACCCACTTTGGTATTTCACCTACAACTGCAGAACTGCTGGCTCCAACAGAGTTCTGACTATCCAAGGCGATATTGAGGCCCTCAATGCCAACTACAGCAGTCTGTTGTCTACTGCTAATGCCTGACTCCCAGTATGCAATCAACTCGTCCAACTGTTCTCCACTCAAATCAGTCTGAGTTCCTTGGGAAACATAAATCTTGTCCCCTTTGGTGCACAGGCTAAGAGAAGAGACCTGCCCTTCAACGACGTCCTCATTTCCCCCAGCCATACAAGGAGTACATCCACAGATTTGTCTCTAATATAGACCAGCACAAGTTCTAGAAACAGGATTGTGGATCTTTCATGGCACACTCACACTCTAAAAATTCCATAGATTTTTAGCAGAGTCCCAAAAACAGAAACCAGATTTAGATAGGTAGATTTCCCCTTTCTGCAGCTATCCCCCCAAACACTGAGTCAAACATAGTCCATTTGACAAAGATATGACCAATTAGGCTCTAAATCATTTAAATTAGATCAAAGGTTTTTTTTTTTTTTTTTTTTTTAAACACCAAAACGTTCTCGCCATTAAAAAAACTGCTCCCAAGTCATCTACGAGTTCCCAACACGTCCATGTAGTTCTAACAGATTCCCTGGATTTCCGATTATTGTTGGCTTTGAACTGCTGATAACTTTGGTTTTGCCAGGTGCTTGCCCTGGAGCTTCCAATGCAAACCTTTGGAGCCGCTTCATGGCTTCATCCTCCCCTCCGACCAGCAATGCTCCCCCTGCTGCCCGATTGTCCTGTCGCATCGTTGCTAGAGGGCTCAACCCAAACTCCAGAAGGGAAGGAATGTCACCAGGCTTCACACCACCACGGACTGGCAAGCCCTTCAGATGCTGCGGTGCATCAACGGTGTCCCGCACACAAACACTTTTTACCTTCTCGCGGAACCCACCATAATTGGATGGCATCTCATCCAGCTTGAAGGGTAGACCATCAATGTGGAACAGTGTGCTACCCCAGAAGTACTTGGCCTCCACGCCTTGGTCTTTCAATGCAGCTGATACTTTCCCCTCCGCCTGAAGCTCTTCAAAAGTGACTTCCTGGTGTGCATACAAGGCATCTGCCCCAACAGACTGGACCAATTTCACAATCACTTCCTCTGGTTTTCCAATTCTGATGATCAAATCTGAACCCCTATGTCTCAGATTTTCCCGCAAGTTCGCAACACACTCCAACAGAAATTTGGTGCGGTAAGGGCCTCTCTTATCGAACCCTGACAATGACTTCCCGTAGTCTCTTGGGTCAAAACAGTACACTGGAAGGATAGAGAGAGGGAAGGGAGGTCTGGAAGACGGAGGATTAAGTTAGCATCCCCTACAGCCAGTGCTTGTCTGTGTTCTCACAAGGGGGCCTTGCTTGGCCTGTGAAAGCTTGAGAGAGGACCGTAAGAATGGGGAGATCAACCTATGGTGCTATGCAAGACCTGGAGCTCATCATGGATCACAATGTGCAGCGCGCATTGGGGTCGGCACCGGCGCTCGCTTCGTCCCCACCTGCTGTGTTGGAGGAGCCTGCTGTGAAGTTGACGGTGGATGTCTGCGAAGGGAATGAGGTAGATGGAGGACAATATCTACCTGCTCAGCCCTTCCCAGCCGCTGCCTCAATTTTGCTAGCCCTTGGTTCGGTAATCTCCTCCAGTCTTGTACTTACAAAACCTGGTTTGGTGCCCCAAGCACCCAGTCAGAATGTGCGCTCAGCTATGAAGTTGGCTTCCCCAGCAGCCCCTTCTCAGAAGAAGAGCCACAGCCCAATACCAGTCATGGCCTCTTCCAACGTTCAGGTAACTCTTGACATTCCAGCTTCTACCCCTGCTGATTCTTGAACCAGAACTCAACACACCACGTTCGATTTGGACCTCCAAATCACTCCCCTTTCCAGGTGCGGGTTAAAACAGTGCTATCAGGCCAGTAATCCAGGGAATCAAAAACACGAAGCTTCTAGACAAGCCTAAAAGGAAACCACTCGTGGGGCAAGATGCCAATGTCTCCCTGGAATGCTCTTTCACTTGGACCAGAGAGTCCGTCAAGCAAATCCCAAGCTGATGGGGTGTACACAACAAAACCAATAAATCAAAGCAACCTCAGAAGAACAGAGCCCACCCCACTGGCTAACAAGGCTAGTTGTCAAGGATCAATGAAGTCACAATGAACCAACGTAGTAGCCAGGGATTGAATGGACAGGGTTTCACAAAGGCCAAGCTGTCTCAGTTCAATGCCATCAAAACGTAAGAAGCGGCGTTTAAGATCTGTAATGGATAGTTGTCATTGCCTGCGTAAGGCAAGCTCGTCGTCGATGACACTGTGAACCTCACGAACTAATGCCGCCGGATCACTTATCCAACAAGAGAGCCTCTGCCTTCCGGAAGTGGAGACCCTTGATATACGCGTAAAGAACCACTCCTCAAACTTATCATACTACTCAATATCCTTACAATCAAGCTTAAGGCGTTCGTCCTCAAAGGCAATGGACTGCTCAATTTGCGAATTTACATCATCAATCTCCTCTGGCCAGTATCGCCCGAGCGGGGCGAGTTGCGTGCAAAGTACAATGCTCGTTCGGTGAAGGCCTCTTCAGCCCTAAGAAGGTCAACATAATCCAAACTTGATGAAGTAGCCCGAGCACTTGTAACTGTAGGCACATCCGAGACCAACGAAGGACTTGCTACCACTGGTGCCTCAGACATAGGAAGGCCTTCGATCACATGCAAACTCTGGCACTCATAGATGCAAGCTGATCTCTCTCGAGTGATAGAACAAGCTAAGAGACACACTGTTCACACTAGAAACAACATGAAATCCATCGCTATCACTCGTTAAAACGGAAGTCGAGCCAGGGGCACCCCAAGCTGTGGGGACTCCACCCCACAATAACCTACACTCCCATCATGAGCACACTCAGTCCTAAACGATGAAGGAGCTCGGTCGCGCAGGCTCAACTCGAGAGAGATGAGCCACGCGACTGCCGCTCTCGTGAAGATAAGGCCGTTCAGGTGTCAGACTAAACTTGACACCTGATTTAACACTTGACCTAAATCCAAGTGTTAAATACAAATAACTAGCTTTATTCTAGTTGTTTTCACACTATGCTTATTTAACTTGACAGCTTCAACTCGTGGAATCGGATTTGCGGGAGACTGCTCTGCCCTCCCCCTGATTGCCTTGTGCTTCCTCATTCTTGCAGGTGAAGGTGTCTGCTGCAATTGAATCTGCTTCATTCGCCTGGGTGGGGGGGGAAACGGCCTAGTCCGGTTCAGAAACAAGTTGAAGGACGGGCTGCTTCTTCTTCGTCTTTGCTGGAGAAGGGCTAGACCCCTGCTGGCGATTCTCCATGACCTTTGAAGGCGAGTCGCTCTCTAGGGCTTTGAACTGCAAAGACTTGCCCATGGAAGCCGCGTCCTTGAAACGCACAGGGCTAGGACCGGCAGGAAGACCCGTGCTCGTGGATCGGCTGGGTGTGCGTGCTGCAGCTAGCTCCACGGACTCTGCCTGCGGCTCTTCGGATTCCTGCGATCCCTCCAGCACGTCCACCTTTCCGGTTAGGCATGCAAACATCTTCTGCAGTCAAGTCTCCTAGCATACATTCTAAGAATTGCAGAAGAAAAATGAGGCGGGTTTCGGTGCTCGATCAGCTGGCGAATCCCGATAGCACGGAGCTCTCACTGGTGGCTGGGTTGCCTGCGTGGCTGATGCTGCGAGATGGCAATCTCCTCCTGTAGACGCATCTGCTTCCTCCCCTTCGGCATTGGCCTACGTCCGAAGTACAATTTTTGGAGCTTGCGACGATGTCTCTTCTCTGGTGCACGCACTCCCTCCCTCTCAGGTTCGAGCATAAGAAGAACAGAGACAGGGAAAAGGGGCGAAGAGTGCAGATGGAAAGGGCGCGAGAGGGGTGATTGAGGAGACACGACAAAAGAAGATGAAACGGCGGTGATGCACCACTTGGGTTCGAAAGGGTTGGACGAAAGTGTCTCCTCGTGGACTTTGCGCCATTACGAAATTCGAATTGTTCAGGGTACGCCTGCCGTCCGAAAAACAAACATCATTATCCAACGGTCAGGCCGCGCCGCCTCATGCCACTTCAGTCAGATAGAGTGCAGACATGTGCCGCAATTCCGTTGCTCCACGTGTTCACATTTCAAGGCATTTCCGTCCCAGCGTCTGATGAGTTGGAGTGAAAATGCGAATGCGGCGCCGCATTTCCCTTAAGTACCATCACGAAGCTACACATCCGTACTTGTTGGAAGAAAATGCGGCACCGCATTTCCGTTCCACCTTCACATACCTTAGTTGTTGAACGGAAATACGGTGCCGCATTTCCGTCCCACAACTCCATGTATGAGATACAAAATGGAATTGCAGCGCCGCATTTCCGTCCCACAGCTCCATGTATGAGATACAAAATGGAAATGTGGCGCCGCATTTCCGTTTTGGAATGTCGAAAGGTGCGATTCGGACGGAAATGCGGAACAACATTTCAGTTCCCGTGGTTCATGATTTTCAATCTGAACGGAAATGCGGTACCGCATTTCCGGTCCCCCTTCACGTACCTTAGTTGATGAACGGAAATGCCGTGCCACATTTCCGTTCGGGAAAGTATAAACGTCTCACCTGAACGGAAATGCGGTGCCGCATTTCCGGTTCGGAAAGTTTGAAGGTCTCACATGGATGGAAATGCGGCACCACATTTCCGTCCCACAGCTCCAGGCCTCATATACAAAACGGAAATGCGGCGCCGCATTTTCGTTCTAGAATGTCGGAAGGTGCGACTCGGACGGAAATGCGGTGCCGCATTTTTGTTCCCGTTGTTCACGATTTTCAGTCAGGTACCGCATTTCCGTTCTATAGAGTATTAAGGTCTGACCCTGGCGGAAATGCGGTGCCGCATTTTCGTTCCACAGCTCCATGCCTCACATACAAAACGGAAATGCGGCGCCGCATTTCCGTTTTGGAATGTCGGAAGGTGCGACTCCGACGGAAATGCGGTATCGCATTTCAGTTCCGATGTTTCACGATTTTTCATCAGAACGGAAATGCGGTGCCACATTTCCGTTCTGGAGAGTATGAAGGTCTCACCCGGGCGGAAATGCGGTGCCGCATTTTCGTTCTGGAATGTGGGGAGGTGACATCAGATATAAAACGGAAATGCGGTGCCGCTTTTCCGTTCTGGAATGTCGGAAAGTGCGACTCGGACGGAAATGCGGTGCCGCATTTCTGTTCCCGTTGTTCATAATTCTCAATCAAAACGGAAATGCGGTACCGCATTTTCGTTCCATCTTCACATACCGTGCTTGCTGGATGGAAATGCGTTACCGCATTTCCGTTCTGGAGAGTATGAAGGTCTTGTGAGGACGGAAATGCGGTGCAGCATTTCTATCCCTCAGCTCCATGCGTCAGATATAAAACGGAAATGCGGCGCCCTATTTCTGTTCTGGTATGTCGCAAGGTGCGACATCGACGGAAATGCGGTGCTGCATTTTTGTTCCCGTTGTTCATAATTCTCAATCAGAACGGAAATGCGGTACCGCATTTCCGTTCCACCTTCACATACCGTGCTTGCTGGATGGAAATGCGTTACCGCATTTCCGTTCTGGAGAGTATAAAGGTTTCCCCCGGACGGAAACTCGGTGCCGCATTTCCGTCGCTCTGGTGCATGACCAAGATGCAGAACGGAAATGCGGCGCCGTATTTCCGTCGAGCAGCAATCGAAAGAATCACTCCGGACGGAAATCTGGAACCTCATTTCCGCATGCTGAACCTGAATGGGTTGCATTGTTCCGAAACAACACAATTGCGGCCAGTCTTGATGAGCACAACTTGGTTGTCTGACCGTTTAAACTAACAGTACCGGCACTTGTCAGTGCGAACGTTCCTGTCTGCACCGGGAATACTGCTGGATCCACCCTCAGGAGAAACTGTCAAGAGATGTTATTTCGTCGCCGAATCGGCCATCATTGTTTAGCTTACTGGCTATGGAATCACACCTCCCACCTTCATGCATGTAGCTTGAAACAATACTTTCCACTTCAATGTGCAACTTCCAATCGTCGATGGACTCCGCATGATGCCTGTGAGTCTTGGTTTTTCGCTATACTGAACCTCGCACTTGCCAACTTCGTGCGGTGTTCGATGGCTCCAAATTCCTACGCTATAGTTTGTTGTCCTCCGCAACTTGGAGAGCCTGGATCCCAAACGAGGGAGGACTTTGCAGAGTGACTGAAACTTACCTTTGTTCCAAACTCAAGCTCAAACCGGGCACAATTTATTTGGAAGAAGAAAGGAAGGATGTTCCTGGATAGGTTGACGAGACCATTGTCGTGCTAGGTAACGACGGAGGTTGCGGAATCGAATGGCACGTACCCCCATCAGACACCATCCTGTACCGAGATGTGGGAATGCCCATTCCCTTTCCGAATCAGTCGCTGCCCACACCATCCACAAAGGAGTCCGGAAACCGACAGGCGGCCACTGCCAACAGAGAGGTATGCAACGATAATCATTCCCGACCTGGACCGTCAAGACCCTCCATAGCTTCTCGTGTGGACGTATTCGACATTTCCGACGATGAAGATGAGTGCATTGAGGTCCCCATGTCCTCCACACGGTCGTTCAAATCCGAGATGGACGTCTCTGCAGGTGCTACGCATGTACCCTCGAGCATAACTCCAACCCGGTCCATTGTGCAGCTCCTACAGCAACATCACCTCGATGGTTCTCGCTCCGAGCTGGCTGCTCTCGACTTTGCCAAATTCCGGTCAGGAAGGTAACGTATCTGCCTCCCGAAGTCGATGGCAATGTCATCTTTGAGTTTCCACCTGTTACTTCCTCAAACAAAGCCTCAGGGATGTTAACAGACATGGATCGAAAGCATGACAGACACCCCTGGTGTGTGACGAAGACCAGTAGCACGAAAATTGCTGATGGTGTTCGTGTGTGATACGTCCTCTGTGCGGGGAAGCTGAGGTGCCTCAATCCCGCATGCTTCCACTTTCTTTCCAAACGAGGGCGGAGAAACGAGACGGATTGGACTGGCACAACGCATCATCCATTCATTGTCTCCAGCCAAGCTCCTGCGGGTACTTTCAAGTGCGCACATTGCAAAGAACCACCGACATGCATGTCCATGTGCCGAGCCAAGCAATATTACGTTATCCATTTGCTCCCGGACTTGACTAGAGCTTGAATACACGTTGGGGTCCACTGCCACCCCTTGGCAAGAGGCAACATGCGTGAGGCTGTGCAGGAAGCACACGACATCATAAAAGAGGAGGTGAAATTGAGCCCCGGAGCCAGACCAAAGCAGATTCAGCTGAAGGCAGCCCACAAGATTGCTCTTGGCAAAATCATGTCTGAAGATGGTTCAGACCGAGTGCCCTTGAACGAAGAGGAGATGCTTGACCTGTTGGAGTCCGTCTCGCACGTTTGTAGTCCGAATGTGCGGAATCACATCGTATCTTGCAAGCAGGAGTTCGGCCGGGGGTCGGACATGCACTCAATCCTGGAGGTGAAACAAATGACTGGATATGACTACATCCAAGGTAGCAGGTTTCCAGGGCAAGGCAGCGAATCTGATCGTTGTTACATTTTTAAAATGTCGACGTGTGGGCCTGGGAGTGGAGTCGACTTGGTCACTCGCATGACAACTGGAAACTTGTCGAATGCTTGGGTGATGTTTGATCACATCAAGCGAATTACAAACCATCAGTGGGTGACTATGGGTGCGCATGTTTATGACTATCACTCCAAGAGGCTCATGACGATTGCAATCTGCGAGATGAAAGGGGAGGACACACAGTCGGAGATGCATCTGCGGGAGGGCATAAACGAGCAGATGGCAAGGGCGGGATTGCCAGAGCCCAATTTCAGGGGATTCATGGCAGACAACGCTCAGGCCAACTGGGCAGCGGTGCGGCGTGTGTACGGTGAGGACCCCAATGTTCCAATGGAGGGGAAAGAGAGATCCTGTGGATTCCATTGGATGCAGAGTCTATCCCACTACACTACCAAATTTGTTGCTAGCTCATTCCAGGCTGAACACCGTGTCCTTTGTACGGCGTGGAAGGATGCACCCACATTTGATGACGCGGAGGTTAAGTTTGCAAGCATCGAGGCTTGGTGGAACACGTCAGGTGCAGTGGAGACAACCAATCTGGGAGCCTTGCACAGCTGGTTGGGGTGGTGGCATTTCCGGTATCGACAGTTTGGACAGTACATGCGGGAGGTATGATGCTATCATTTTCGTGCAATTGTCTTTCTATTACGGACCTTTCCATTGGTTCCTCACCATTGTCTGTGTCCTTGTAGGAGCGGTGCTTGGTTTCCGACACGGACATGCCGAACACAAATATGGCAGAATCAGTGCACTCCTCCTGGCGAGCGTCTTCTGCCGCACATCTGGTGGACGTAGTGACGGCCACAACGGAGGACATCGACAGAGCAATCATGCAGCAAGCCACGTCTTTGGGCCAGACAGGGAGGAACTGTTGGTACGAACAGCTTCGAGGTCGAAGAATCCACTGAAATGGGCGACAACATTGCAAGAGAAGATCAAAGGGACGCCTCTGCACCGCAGAGGTGAGCACCTAGAGGGGGACGTCCGTACTCACCCTGTGAGGCGGAGGATTGAAGAGGAACCCGGGTGCGAAGAGGATTCCTGGAGATCCGACACGAACATCGGACAGCACCTCGAGGGCCCGTCATGTTGCCGCACAATGTGTCTTCCAGCAGTGGAAGCCCAAGAAATTCCAGATCGCCATCGCCTTCAAGCGGGGATGCTGTGCGAGAAATTCCCACCGCTCGCTTGCCCCAGATTCCGCCCCCTGTTATGCAATATGGCCAAGCCATTGTGGAGACGACTGTGTCTGCGTCACAGTGGAGAATTGCTCGCACAAAGCCGTCGTTTCGAGGCAGGTGTTCCGCAATTCGAGTGGATACACGGCAACGTTGTTTAGAGATGATAAGGAGGAATCCAGATGGTGCTGTCCCTGCTCCTACTTTTACAGGAAGATTTGTCCATGCAAAGTTTGCGGAGGCGACAACCACCCAGTTCTGGTTCTACAGGCACGACATTATGACTTGCGTGTATGGAAAGCCCAAGTACGGCATACAAACAATGCCAGAGGCTCCCCCGGTGTGGCAGGTGGAACCAGGCTGCGATCTGAGTCAGGTTGAGGCCGACGTCCTTACCCCCGCAGGATTTCGGATGGTGCAGCGCACTGACGTCCCCAGACAACCATTTCTGCTTCCACAGCCTCCACCACCGACCCCTATGAGAGCAAGAACAATGGGTACTGGTAGATGCGGCATTCACCAACACCAAATTGCCCAGAAATTTCGCACGTACGAACCGTAATGCGGCACCGCATTTCCTAGTTGATTTGCAAAACTTTCCCGCCGAATACTAGAAGATGACAGAATTGTGCAGACTCTATTGGTTCAGTCGCGGCAAAAGGGTCAGCTTCATTCCAATGTTAAGGCATGTAAAACCGCGGAATACTCTATACAGGCCAGTATGCGACGTCCTTTCGCCGTGGTATACTGGATTTCTCGTTGCACGGTCACTCATTTCCATGAGCGGATCTAAAAAACCATGAGCGGAGTTGTTACTGACGACATATCTTCGCCGCATTACAGGATCTGTAACTTCCAAAAACGGCAAGGTCAAATATAAAACTATTATTTTAATACTTGTTTAATCTGCCGCATTTCCAAATTTGGAGTCCGCTCATGAAATCCGCGTGTCTTAGACTTCGGCTCACCGCTCATGCGGCTCATGCGGCTCATGGCTCATGGCTCATGGTTTCTGCTCATGAAATAGTAAACCTCCTTTTTCACGAGGGGGGGGATTCCATGGAGGCAATGAAGTTGGCAAAGCTCTAATGGGATGAGGGATGTGAAAGTTGGTGTTGGTTTATTTTTCCACTAATGTGTGACACAAGTCATATACTGGGCACTTCCTTACCAGCTCAGTGGGCTGAAAACTGATTGCACGACTGTTTGAACTCACCTCTTTAATGCTTTGCTTTTTCTTATATGCCATAGGCTTGCCATGACAGCTTGGTCAAGACGAAATAAATCTGCCTGCTTGTGGATATTGGATTGCAAGATTGCCACCACAAGTAAGCGATGTGTACGATATGGTATAATTGCAGGTCTTCCACCACAACCAAGTGTTGTAAGTATTTTACTCGTGAAATAGCTTTGAACCACCAAAAACCTCCCATGTTCGTCACAGTTGACTGGAATTCTTTAATTTCGTTTTGTGGTTAGGGCAGGGTGAAGGCAGACTTGGGGTAGTGTTGCTCATGAAGGACACATCCATACATTGGTGTGGAGGCTATGATGATAGCCATAGCCTGACATTGTAAGATTTTGGCAGAATTGCAGTACAACAATGTGATAGCGGGTCAGTTTCCTGGAGATGAGAGAAAAAAACTAGATTTGTGGATGATTCAAACGCAAGCTAAAGAGGGGGTGGGGAGCAAGCCAACTGATGTTCCACTGGGATGGTCTTACAGGTCTCTCAACAATCTGACCACTCAATGGCGACAGCAGATGCGAGCGATTCAGAGTGGTAGAAGGGGTGAAGATGCACAGGGCCAGGTTTGCAGGATATTGCTATGCATGCCACTCCGTCTACAACTCTACAAAGGGGCAAAGAATTGACAGGATCAAAGCCTGATTTGTACCAATATCAGTCTGGATCTTGCCCTGGCGTACATGTATGTCAAATGTGGCAATATGTTGTTGTAGTTGAAGCTAGACAAAGGACAAGGATGTGGGTATGGGATTTTTTGGAGGCTGGGATATTACTGCAGGTTGCCAGCGATGAAATCAGTGCTAATAGTTGCACACTGGAAAATATTAGAAGTGTAGAATGGTGAAGTGCCAGACTGGGTCACTTCCCAACTTCTGGCAGCCAATGTTTTACAATCTGGATTTGAGTAAATGGCCCTACTAGTGGCCAATCCACTAGTGCTTGATCACAACAGCTTATAGCATGGAGGAATTGTGAGCATATTTGAATATCAATGTTCATTGACAGTTGGTACCCAAAAAAATGTGACTACATGGGGACAGAAGAGTACATTTATTTGGAATGGCAGGTAATACATGCACAAGGGTAGCATATCTAATTGCCACCGACTGAATCCGTGTCTATGAATATGGAGGTATCTGTGTCATCATCACTAACCATAGCCTCAACGTCGGTGGAGGTGTCTGTCTTCAGACATGCTGACAGACCTAACACCTGTTGCCATGAGCCCACGAATAGCCAGCGGTAAAATTTGGTGCATGAACACATGGTAATCATGTGATTTCATGCCAGATAGTTTTTTCTTTACCACGTGTTTTTTGAAAGCGGAGGCGTATCCTGTGGGTACTTTAAGGTTTCGCACAGTGTCCAAGAAAACTTTCAACTCAGCTTCAGTCAGAACATAAGGAGCAGGAGGCATGATTAACGTATCTGCCCTGTTTGGATGTCGTTGCAACCACAATGATGGACGCAGCCCAAGTAATTCAAGATCACGCCGAACCTTCAATGTATCTTTCTCTCCAAAAATACTCTTAATGATATTCTCTGCAAAGTTCTTCTCGCAATGCATAGCATCAAACGTATGCCGTATGAGGAGGCCCTCCCAGTAAGGCAAGGCATATAAGATTGATAATCGTTTCACTCCGTGAGATTTGGAAGGGTCTGATGGCGTATCTGGTTTCCCCCCTGCTTCTATCCATGCAATCAGGTGAATTGCACGTTTCTTTATTTGTGTTCCCGTCTGCGTTTGTGGAGCCATTTTATGCTCAACAACACCATTGAACAATCTTGATCTTCTATATAGATGGTTGTGGGCAAGAAATCTCCGATGGCCCAGGAACACAGTCTTCGAACGTGCTGGTAAATGCTGTGAATCCACCTCGGGTCCACAAGCTGGACAACCAGCATAACCTTTAGTAACCTGACCCGCGAGCAAGCCATATGCAGGGTAATCATGGATTGACCATAGCAGCAATGCCCGTAGCAAGAATTGGCGTTGTTGGAGAGTTTGGGAAACATCGTAAGCTATGATGCCTCTCCACAATTCCCTTAGCTCCTCTACTAGGGGCATCAAATACACATCAATGTTTGCAGATGTAACAGACTCCTTTCCAGGGATAATGAGTGCTAACATGACGAAAAACTTTTTTGTCATCAACCATGGAGGCAAATTATAGTTGACCAACAGGATGGGCCATGTGCTCCAACTCGTGGATTGAGCACTGTATGGATTTACTCCATCTAAGGCTAATCCAAATCGTACATTTCGTGGTTCTGAAGCAAAATCCGCAAATATGGAGTCAACATGGGCCCAGGCTTTGCTATCAGCTGGATGTCGAACCAATCCATCCTGACTCTTATGTCTGAAGTGCCATGTCATAAGGTGCGTGATTGATTTGCATTGATACATGCGTTTCAACCTTGGGATGACAGGGAAATGTTGTAGTATTTTTCTGGGTACAGTCCCACGACCAGGAATGTAACGCGACGTCTTGCACTCCAGGCAAAATTCTTCTTTTCATTCTCCCTACGGAAGAGTACACAACATTTCTTGCAGACATGGATCTGGGTGTACTGCAATCCCATCTTCGTAATCATAGTTCTAGCTTCATAATTAGTTTTTGGCAGAGAATTCTGTTTCGGCAAAAAACTTTTGCGCAACAATCCAAGAAGCTCATCCACAAAGCCATTGGTGCACTTGTGGGTGGTACACAAGTTGAGCAAGTGCAAAGTAGCTTCAAATCGGCTGATCGATCTCCCTTCGTAGAGTTTATACTGAGATTGTCAAAATAGCGTATCGTAGTTGGGGTCAACTCCGTGACTCAGGTTTGGGCCATTCTCTGCATTCTCTGCATTGTCCATGGATTCTTCCTCGTTGGGGCTATCTTCGGCCGAGTTCCACCATTAATCGGATCCTCCCTGTTTGCATTTGCAAACTCAAAAGCTTCCTGCAATGCTCGTTGAATTTCTGCCTCCACACCACCTTCATGATCTGTATTGTTCTCCCTTTCATTAGGCCCCTGCCCAAACTCAACCCGATCCTCCTCGTCATCAGAATCAGCATGTCCCTGCATCCCGTGTTTCCCACGATTCATTCACAGTATATGTAGATTATGACATGTGGACAAATGTAGGCACGGCTATCACTACATCACTTCGATTTGAGCCACGACATTGTGACACATGACAAATAGTTCTAGTGATGTAGTCATGTTCCTATATGTGTTTATGACTACACGACTACAACTAGCCAACGACATATCGACATGTGTATAAAGGGCAGTCATAGACATAACTACATGACTACAACTCGCCAATCAACTTTCGACATGTGGAGTGGTGAATTCATGGCTACTACTACCACACCAAAATGGTTCCAAAATTCAAACTTGGAGATTGCTAAGTCCTGAAGAACAGTGTACTTCCTGTGGATGTACCGGAATAGTACGCTGCGCAAAGTTGGATCCCTCTTATGTTTGAGGTAGTGCTTCTTCACTGTCTCCAACAACTGCCATTTGGATCCATGACATTCGGCGCAATTGCAAAGCATTTTCTTGTTCCCATTTGATATGGCGTACGCCTCCTTGAGTCGCCATAGTCTGTCATCTCGTAATCGCATGCGTGGCTCATATGCACCATGACGGCCAAACAGACGTTGAACGTTCATAGCTCGTAGTATGCAATGCCCTGTAGAGCCTCTGCAACTTTGTGTCCTCAGTGCTCTCTCTACAATATATCTACCTCTTGCGGTGTGTGCTAGTGAGCTGCATGATCATTCATGGTGAAGTCCAAAGTTGTCATTGCGCCTCTCACTGAGTACGAGAAGCTACATGAGGCTAACATTGCCATCGTGAAGGATGCCACGGCAAAGTTGAAGCAGGACTTTGAAAGGTAAAGATCGAATAGTTCAGTGACCCAATCCTTTGACAATGCATGCATGGCTAACAATGTGATCTCTTCCCTTTTGCACGGTACATGATGAGGTCGATCGAGAGGGGGCGCCGTTGGTGTGAATATAGAAAATGCTTGACAGGTGCAAGTTGAGTGTAGTATAAGGGGTATAGGAGTGCATTCATAGCAGTAGGCGGGAGTGAACCGCATTTGACGGGCAGCCATTGGGACAGCGGCAAGGCACTTCATCGTTTTCCAGCTCTTTTATGAACATTAGGGTATGAGCTGCATTTGTCTTGTGTTAGTCGTTTAAGAGGGGAGATAGTCAAGTAACCTGTGGGCCACAATGGAAGTATTTTTGCAGGATTACGGGTGTGAAACCGCGTCGAAAGGCACGGTCTCGTGGAGCTCCTATCAAAGATCCGGCAAGACGAAGTGCCCGACTCGTCACCATGACTCGAACAACTGCCAAGCCCAAAGTAATTTTTGACATAGACGACGACGATCTTTACCTCCCACCATAAAAGGGAGCAGTACAGGAAGGGTCTGGGGATTCAGCCGACTCCATTTGGAGGACGCAGATGCAGGCACAGTGGCGCACGCAGGGAAAAAACGTGGTAGAGGCACACCGTCTCCATCTGTGAGTGCATTTTATGGGCATATTTATAGTCTCTCACCACTTATTCCAAAGGTGAGCACAACCTCATGAGTGCCGAATAGTATCATGCGGACTTCATTAGGGGCCATGATCCGGGGAGGGATTGTCTAAATACTTGGCAGATTTAATTGCGTGTCAATATTCTTCTTCTTTCTGTTCTGTCTCTTCCGTGCTTTGTAGGTTTGTCCCTCATTTGCATGTTTGGTTTCGAAGGGGGTGTGCTGTCATAAGCACATTCTCTGTCTAGATTCAGCACTAGGAATTCTGTCTGTCCATTTTCTGCGTGGAGGAGCTGCACCATTGCCCATGTGCATGTGGCCCCCATATTCCATAGCACTATTTACAACTTTGTAAGCAGTAGGTTTCGTATGTTGAGCACATTCCATCTTTTCTCACAACTTTTAGGTATGCCCCTCCCTACTGCATGTTTGGTATGGATTTCAGGCAAAACCCATACATAAAAGGGGTCGGAAAAGTCTTGGGCGCACATCATTGAAGTCAATCCAATTTGGCCGATTTTCTAGCCAAGATCTGTCTGATTTTTGGGTAATCAGACCTGTAGAAATCATGCGTACTGTTTATACTTTATGACACCTTTATGTCATGATATGGTGTGGTCCTTGTAGTTGGATTTACTTGGCATTGTGTTTCATGTATGGAAACCCAGGGCAAGCAAAAACAGAAGCAGAAAAATGCCACAGGAGTCGGCCCTCAGTCCCCCCAGGTTTTCCATACTCAGCCACCAGTACTAGGCTCTCAATATCGCTCCATGCCTCAGTACCCAGTTCCCAACCAGCATCCACCCACTGGCAATGTGGAGGGTCAGTACGCAACGGCCCCCCAACACAGTTATGCAGCTGGCCATTATGGCCCTTATGCTCCTCCTCCACATCGCCCACCTCCTCCTCCTTATGGAGGTGGCAGGCCACCTGAATATCCTCCGCCGTATGTACAGGTCCCATATGACCACTATGGATCCCCGAGTGGTTCCCAACCACCATGGCCACCGATGGGTAGTTGGCCGAATCAACCCTTCAACGTTCCCGCACAGATGCCAGCGGTTCAACCTGCAGGGGATGTGGTTCAATCAAAGTGTGACAGAACCAATGCCTTGAGACGAGCAAATTATGTTGTGAAGGCTGCGGCATATAAAGTGAAGGAAGAAAGAGAGGCAGAAGGTCTTCCTGCAACAGTAGTTGTTGTGAACAAGGCAGGAAAACCAGTTGGTCAAAGGAGGAATGTTTGGCATGCGGCCCTCAAAGGTCACATTCATCGTATTTGTGATCCTTCTGTAGCCATCAACAATCAGCCTAATGAGATCATTGAAGAGCTCAAGGAAATCCTGGCCAAGCTACTTGAATATGTCCCACGTGACTTGGATGATATTGCGTTGCAAAACACAATAGGCACAATTATGAAGACCTGACGGCATGACTTGCACAAGGAATGGCAGAAAGGTGGGGGGGAACCCATGGACGTGTCTGATGAGCATTGGAAGAGCCTCACCTCCTACTGGAGTACAGAACAGTACTCCAAAGTGTAGACCCACTTGAAGACAGCAAATGCCTGCATTCAAAATCACACCAAAACGGGCCGGGGAGGGAAGGACAGCATGGAGGCACGCTTAGTAAGAACCCTCATAAGCTTTCTCACTGTACTCCTCTCAATACATTCTATGAATGCCAATCTTTAATGCTGGTTGACTTATGGTTTAGTATTTCAAGCAATTTTGGAGCTGAGCGTTAGTATAAAATTATTTATGTGCTGACATGATTGTTCAATCTTGACGTTGCATTATCTTCAGTGGTTTTGTTATGGTTTTGTATGGTTGAGCCATTGAGTACAAATTGCACATTGGCTTCAGATTGTTTGTTATGTTGGGTTCATATGTAGGAAAGAGAAACCGGGTGCCCCCCTACGTTGGCTGATATACAAGAATACTCTGTCTCAAGGATGTCAGCTGGGAGCGATAGGCGGGTAAGTGAGACTCAACAACCATGTGCTTTCAGTACATGTGTGCCCTGTGTATTATAGCACGTCATTGTGCTCAAGTTCTCAGTGAATGATCTAAGTGTTGAAAGAATGTACTCATAAGAGTGCCAGTGTGTTGATTGACAAAACTGAGTTTGGTACCTCTAACCACTTCCTGGTTTGGACTGAGATCTGTTGGGTTTGGGTTTGTTGATTTTCACTATAAGCCAACATTGTATCCCTAGGACGGCCGTGTCTGGCTAGGTCTAAGTCCATCAAAGGGTTTAGTAGAGGGTTAACACATTTTACTTCAGAAGTTGCTGGGTGTGATCATTGTATGCTGCGGACTGCATGTGTGGTAGAAGGACATGTGCTTGAATTTACTGCTTTGCTAGAACAAAAGTGGGACCAGTATTTTTGTACATGTGAACATGTTGTACTCATGGTTGCCAGCGTTTGATGATATGTGTCTGGTTGGTGCATGATCACCCAATATGGATTGATAGGTAAGGTGCTTGATGTTGTGCTCAAATATTGGTAGGTGGAAAAAACCTGGTTGGAACATGTTGTCTTATGCATTTCTGTCTATATGGCAGGAAGCGAGTGTAGCGTATTATGCCATAGTTGGAAATGTGGATGCAATGGAAAAACAAGTCGAGGCTCAAGGGTCGGGGGTTGCTATTCCATGAGCTCATGAGCGGGCATGGCTCACCCATGAGCCGCAAAGTAACACACTTCGAATTTCGGCAGATTTTTTTCGGGCCCAAAACTATAAAATAATCAAAAATCGAAGATTTCCGCGCTCATGCTGGAAGCACTCCGCTCATGAGTACCAGTGTACGCTCATGACTTGGAGCCCAGGCTCATGGACCGCTAGGCCAGGTCATAGAAAAACTGAATTCTGGGCAATAACGGCACCGAAATTATCCCAGAGGCAGAGACGCAAGCGGAATTAGGATCCGGGTTTGCAGACTCCGAAAACGCAATGGCGACCTATAACCGTGGATAGTACTGTTGCAGAAGTGCATGATGGTTGGGTATAACGGCGCCGTAATTGGGCACAGGAAAAGAAATAGCCGGCTGAAGGCTCGGGAGTGAAGCCAACAACGGTGAAAGTAATTGGGCTCCACCAACCAAATACCCAGAGTGCAGGCGATAACGGCGCCGAAATGGGCCCCGAAAACCAAATACTCGGTTGAAGCCACCGGAGTGCAGCCGATAACGACGCCGAAATTGGGTCCAGAAACCAAATACCCGGCTGAAGGCTAGGGATTGCAACCAATAACGGCGCCGAAATTGACCTGCGGAAACAAAATTCTCGGCTGAAGCTTCCGCACTCCATCCAATAACGGCGCCAAAATTGGGCTCCGGAGAGCAAATACCCGCCTTACGGTAAGGGAGGCCTTGCTCTCATTTTGCTCTTCACTCTTCTCTGTTGTGCCCATCTCCTCCCTGCTTTGAGTTTGTGCTATGTCATGAGGCCATGTCGTGCCTCACATCTATCGACACCAGACGGGAGTCATTTTCCCGAAAGCACACGACATCATTGTTTTCCTGGATGTTTACAGGGACGATCCTCGACTTGTCCAGCTGAGAGCAATGGAGTTTCTTCCAGGATTGCACGATTCTCCTGGACCCCGGCTGGGGAGCAGGTGGTTCCTACGCATCATGGACCTGGACTTTCCGCATGAGTGGGAGCCGAACAGATCACGCACAGCGTTGCTGTATCGTTGGAATTGTTGCGAGTGGACGTATGATGAGTGCATAGGTGAAAACTTTACGCGTGGACGGACTGGCTCGGAAAGTGGGGACATTCTCTTCAGTTATGAGGATGAGGAGGAGGGGAACACAAGGCCCACTGTGAAAATGTCCTTCTACCAAGGGGGCGCTATCGATAAACACGACATCCTCGTTAGTTTCAACCGTGCGACAGAAACCACTGACATTTTGTTCAAATATAGGCACCCGGTCACTCAGGAGGTCCTTGAGAGGCCAGTTAGAGTTCCTTCTTCTTGGGCGAGGGGACCATAGGTCTTGCATGCTAGAGTAGACATGTTTCGACTCGCCGACACTCATGACACATACATTTTCATTCAGAAATCAAGCAACTTCCCTGTGCCATATGGGGAATATACATGCTTGGATAATCTTCTGTTAAGGTTTTTTGCAATTCACTGCCAGTATGCTGGGACGTGTCATTTGTCGTATGGATTGCTGTTTGCACAAGGTGCAGTATGCAAATGCTGGAATGTGCAGTAGGACCCTTCCCACTGGGACACAGAACTAGCAATCTTGTAAATGCATCACATTTGCAGAACAGTAACAATGTATTTGTAGCAAATTGGAGTCTTCTCATAAAGGTGGACGAAAACGCCAGGATGGGCTGCGAAATCACTACAAATTGAATGAAGAGAAGTAACAAGGAAGCACTATGCAGTACATAGACCATAAACGGCGCTGAAATAGGCCTCAATGCCCGTTAATCTCCACACAATGTATGCTTTACTCGGATCCATTTGTAGACAACCAAAATAAAAAAAACATGCGCATGCCATTCATGGCCAAAAACCACATTCTCATGTATTGCGGCACCGAAATTCACATGTAGCCATGGCGATGCGGCACCACCAAGTGTATAATTCCTCACAAAAAAATAGGGTGCAAGAAGATGAATGTAATATAATTGCCATTTTCTCCTTCCCGAATGTGGAATGTCAAGCAGTCCGACCAGTGTCCTGCCGTAGGGCCTTGTGCAGCTCGTTGAAACTCAGTGTTGGAGCATGGATGAAGACGTCCACTGCGGATATGCAACTCATGCGCTTCAGAAAAATGTAATAAAGGTGTTTGCAGGGGACGTATGCTGCATTCTTCGATTCCATAACAAGGAAGTCCTCACAGTTGCAAGCTGGATACTGTGAAACCGTGATTGTATACACGACACTGCGCGCAGCAGACCCGGCTGTTGACAACTGAAATATGCGCCCCATCCCGGGTGAGGAACATCCCTGCAACCTTGCACTATGCAGGGCATTGCAAGAGCGTTGGCCATCCTAGTGTCGTTCGCCTTTGTTGGTGGCCGCCGTCTTTTCAGTTTCCCCCACCGATGGGTGGGCCAAGCTGCGGGGTCACCCACCGGTATGCGGGGCGAAGAGCTTCTCGTGGGAGGAGGATGACGACTGGGAATTAGATTTCGTGGAACGTATTTTAGCTTTCAGAGAATCAGGATGGAAGTACACGTTTACCCAAACACGGGAGTCCATGTTGAAGACGGGACCTCTCGGTACGCTCCGCAGCGAAGTCCTGCAGTGAGAAGAGTGTGTCCTACCTAATAACACAAATGATTTTCTGGAGGATTCCGCATCCAACAGGATGGGTGATCGGTGCACGTAAAGATGAAGGTATGTAACGTACGTTACAAAAACGGACGACAACAGCAAGTTCACATCGGATATTTGGTGCCTGAATTGTAATGTACAACCACTTGGGCTACAATAAATCAGGCCTTCCCATGAATTTCGGCACCGAAATCTGGATGAACATCTCTGTCATGTAACAACTTTGGAAGCCAGGGGATGAATTCCGGCGACAGAAATAGTAATTTGTTCACCTCATGAAACTGACCAAGCACCCAACGGATGGATTTTGGTGCCGAAATTCGGATGAACATCTTCTTCATCAAATTGTTTCTGCACATGAGGGTTGAATTTGGATGCCAAAATACGGATGAATGTGTTCCTGATTACAGTCGTGATTCACCACGTGTCCGGATATCGGTGCTGACATCCGAATGACAGTAATCCTGAATCGGCAGAATGGATGTATTTCGGCGCCGAAATTCATTCTTCATCTCCTTTTCCGACCCTAATTCTGCTGCCCTGCGGATGGATTTCAGTGCCGAAATTCATCTGAAGTCTTTTTTTTTTTTTTTTTTTTTTCTTTGCGACAGATGAACTTCGGCGCCGAATCTCATCCAAGTACTCCCTTCTAATTTTCCTTTTCCTTCGCGAGCAATGAATTTCGGCGCCGAAATTCATCCGAAGTCCTACCGATTTTTTTTTTCTTCGCGAGCACTGAATTTCGGCGCCGAAATTCATCCGAAGTCCTCCCGATTTTATTTTTTCTTCGGGAGCATGAATTTCGGTGCCGAAATTCATCCGAAGTCCTCCCGATTTTATTTTTTTTCTTCGGGAGCAATGAATTTCGGCGCCGAAATTCATCCGAAGTCCTCCCGAAATTATTATTTTTCTTCGCGAGCAATGAATTTCGGCGCCGAAATTCATCCGAAGTCCTCCCGAATTTTATTTTTTTCTTCGCGAGCAATGAATTTCGGCGCCGAAATTCAACCGACTCCATCCCTCCAAATTCTTTTCAGGGTTTGAGCGCCGGATTTCGGCGCCGAAATTCATCCAATGCCCTCCCTCCAATATTTATTTTTCTTTGAAATGGATGAATTTCGGCGCCGAAATTCGTCCAAACCCGACACTTACTATTTGCTTCTAGATGATATAATTTTCGGTAAATCGTTGGAAATACCCTGTTCCGACGAAGATAACAGGAATATTCTACATTTAATGGAGAAATCGGCATATTGAACCCCTTCTGTCAAAATTAATTGCATTTTAGCCGTTTTTTTCATTTGAAACCGACAGTATCCATTAAGTGGTCTTTTTCGCACGGGACGTTGCCGCACATAAAGTATAATTTCGGCGCCGAAATTATAGTTAAATGTCCAAAAATGGCAAGTCCAACAGGCATGGACAGCATCCGTCAAGGGCAATGATGGCGGCAAAGCATAGCATGGTGCCGATTTAGTCTTCGCTCTGGATGAATTTCGGCGCCGAAATATGGATGATTTCACCTCGTCTACGCGCGGACGGAGATATTCGTAATGAATTTCGGCGCCGAAATATGGATGAAATGTGCCCAAGTGCAGCCGTTTCCACTGTCCCGGAATTAATTCCGGCTCCGATATCCCACTGACAGGTTTGCTCATGACAAATGAGGACTTGGGAAGCGATGAATTGCGGCGCCGAAATTTGTAAGTTTGTGTACGAAAGCACTTGAATAGGATGAATTTCGGCGCCGAAATTCATCCGTATGCTGATGAAACGTACCGACCTGACTATTGAATGTCATAGGCAGGGGATTTTCATGGCGGTTGGGTTTCATGATGTGCGGATATTTCATTCAATGTCGGCTGCTCCGGGAACAGCATCCGGTGAACGGAAGGTATTTCGGTGCCGCAATTCGGATAAACCGTCTTGTACTGGTGGCTGGAACTGGCACGCGTCGTGTTCCAGTCGACTTCATCCGTGCGAACGTGTCAGGGGTCACAATCTCTTCATCACCCATACGGCAGAAAGTGGTGGACGGTGGCAACGCTTCGGGAGACGTGGCTGCTTACACATCTACTCGTGCATAGTGGTTGCATGTATAGATATCGCCTCAGAAAAGCCCACCTAGAGTTCGGAAGCCGAGGAAGCAGAAGGAGCCCATGGCTTTGCCAGTAAAACCCCTAGGGAGACTGGAAGCGGAGATATTGGGTTTGCAGTCAATTTCAAAAAACACGGATGCGGTGGAGGCCGCTGGAGATGTGGGAGTTGGATCTGCAGAAGGGCGGCCCATTGAGCTGACAGAAGGAGAGGACGACAACGTGGTACGACTTGGCGACGATCAGAACCTGCTGGAGCTTGCTGTCGTGCGCATACATATCGCTACACAACTACATCGCTGTCCAAACCACACCACACATATATGCACAATAAAGTAGTCTGCCACAATGATAAACAAGCTAAAAAGGACACACACTCCCAACACAAGACATATAAAATCCATCGCTATCACTCATTGAAACTGAAGTCGAGCCAGGGGCACCCCAAGCTATGGGGACTCCACCCCACAACAACCTGTACCCTACATAAGCACACTCAAACCTAAACACATGCAGGAGCTCGGTCGCGCAGGCTCAACTCGAGAAAGATGAGCCGCGCGACTGCCGCTCTCGTGAAGATAAGACGGACCAGGTGTCAAACTAAACTTGACACCTGATTTAACACTTGACCTAAATCCAAGTGTTAAATATAAATAACTAGTTTTATTCTAGCTGTTTTCATACTGTGCTTATTTAACTTGACAGCTGTCGTGCGCATACATATCGCTACACAACTACATCGCTGTCCAAACCACACCACACATATATGCACAATAAAGTAGTCTGCCACAATCGCCCCCCTAGCTGGTGGATAGGTCCCTCTACCTCCAGATAGCTACAAGATGTAATAGCCACAGCCGTACTAAGTCCTCTATCACTGTCCCTATTGTACTCAAACTCTATAGACCAAGAGGCCGGGTACAAGAGTAGCCCCATCGTTAGTCGCCATCTTGCAATCTGTGAACTTGAGCCAGGACCTCGTGTGTTCAAGGTCTCCTAGTAGCTGGGCCTTGCGTTTCTTGTTAGCCTTCCATGGTTGTATCCACTCCCACTATCCAATGCAATGTGGACATAACCAATCCCCATCCGGAACCATCTCAAGAGGTGGAGTCAAGCATCCCATATGCCAACCTCTAGAGCATCGATCGCACACCAGCATGGTGGCTGCCCCTTTAGCAGACCCACACAACATGCACCTCAAACCTGCAGATACCACTGCCAGGTTTGGGTCAATCCTGCCATCGACATTCGGAAGGTGACATGGCGCACAATTACGCACATGGTCCTTCCAAGTTATGCCATCCCGACCCTCCAAGACCAAGACGCCTGAGGGCAAGACCTCTCGAACCCTCAAAATAACACGTCCTGCAGTCACATCCAGGGTCGTAGGAGCAGTCTGCTGCAGATAGACATAGTCACCAGGGTTGAATCTCCGAACCCCAGGACGATAGCCCCCACCACGTATGGTAGCATACCTCAACGTATCATGGTGTTGTGCAATGGCAAGGTTCTCGAAAGCCATGGGCATGACTCTCTTGAACAACTCTGCACGCTGCTCACATGCACGTGCCCACACGTCCGGATCGTCAAGGTTAAGAACTGTAGCAGCTTCTCTGCGAATGGATGTAGGCAAATCCGGCTCTCGGCCAAAGAGAAGAAAGTATGGTGAGAAGGAGGCAAGTGATGCTTGCTTGCTGAACCTGTAGCCCATGGCTAACCAGGGTAACTGAAGGTCCCAATCTCCTAGGTGTCCCTTCTGCAAGCCATACTTGCGCAAACCCCTCTTTACTGTCTGAACAACTCTCTCTGCCAAGCCATCGGCTTCAGGATGATCCCGAGAAGTGGTGCGGTGGTCTATCAAGGCCTTGTCACACAAAGCCTGAAACTCCCCCAAGAACTCTCTCCCTTGGTCCGTGAGTACCTCAGCTGGAGCACCGAATCGGCTAAGCACACAATCCAGGAATGCATACGCAGCTCCCTCACTAGCCTTATCAGGCAATGGAACCAATTCAATCCACTTGGAGAAGTGCTCCACCATCACCAACACGTACTTGTTGTGGCGCATGGTCAGTGGCAACGGCCCTGCGAAGTCAAGACTCCACCTGTAGCCCAATCCCATGATCGGAAGAGGGTGCAATTGTGGAGTAGGGGCGTTGAATGAAGCACGCACCCTGTCACACACCATGCACCTAGCCACAAATTGTTGCACCTCTGTGTGCATACCACGCCACCAATACTGCCCCTGCAGTAGACTATGAGTGCGTCGCACCCCAAAATGCCCCAACTCCTCATGGGCATGCCGCACTAACCGTGCCCGCTGTGTTGGGTGAGGCACAATCCTCACTCGACCATCCTCCCACACTCGGAGCAGGTGTGTCCCCTCCCACCTGAACCTCTTGGCTCGTTGTAGGATCCGATCCCTCTCCTTGGCAGTCATAGTGGCTGCCGTGTCTCCACTGCGGAGGTAGTCCAACACAACTGAATCCTCATGTATATCTTTGGCGCCACCCTGCTCATTGCTGGCCTCAGGGTCCTCAGACACTTGATCTACAGTCATCCCTGTTGTAGGTCCAACCTGGCCTTCCGCTGCCAAGATACACAGAAATGCAGATGCATGCCATCCGGGCACCATCTCCTCGTCCGTCTCACCATGCCACCGAGCTCCAGTGTCATCCTGCTGGCTCGTGCATGGATTGCGACTCAACCCATCTGCATTTCGATTGACCAAACCCGGTCGATGCACCACCTGAAAGTCATACTCTTGAAGGATGAGTGCCCACCGTGCAAGCTTCCCCGTAAGCTTGTCTGACTCCATCAACCACTTGAGTGGTTGGTGATCCGTGACAAGGGTGAAGAGATTGCCGTATAGATAGCACCTGAAGTGTGCCACGGCCCACACTGCAGCTAAGCATTCTCCCTCATATGAGCTATACTTAGACTCTGCAGCATTGTTCGAGCGGCTAGCATAAGCCACTACGAACTCTCTTCCCTCATCATCCACCTGTGTGAGCACCGCTCCAAGCCCCAGCATGCTCCAATCTGTATGCAGCTGAAAAGGACGCCCCCTGATAGGTCGTCTCAAGATGGGCGCCGAGGTCAACCTCGCCTTGAGCTCTTGAAAAGCTTGTTCTTGCTCATCTTCCCACTGCCACTCCTGGTCCACCTTGGTCAGCTTGGTTAGAGCCTTTGCAATGGCACTAAATCCCTTAACAAACCGTCTGTAATAGTTTGCTAACCCCATGAAAGCTCGAACTCGGCTCACATCCGTGGGGCGTGGAACCTGTGCAATGGACTCTACCTTAGTCTGCTGTACCCCCAATCCTCCAGGATATATCATGTGACCCAGATACTCAATCTGGTTGTGGAAAAACTTGCACTTGCCCGGATGTAACTTCAATCCGTGCGTCCTCAAGCGCTCAAATACCCCTGAAGGTGTCTCTCATGCTCCTCCACCGTAGCACTAAAGATGATGATGTCATCTATGTAGCACCGAGCAAACTCCACCCCTGCTAGAATCCTGTCCATGACTCTTTGAAACTCAGCGGGAGCGTTTTTAAGCCCAAATGGTAAGAACCGCCACTGGTATAGGCAATCCTTCCCGTGCTCATTGATCCCCCAGAATGCCGTCTTTTGCTTATCCGCCTCCTTGATCGGCAACTGGTGATATCCGGATCGTAAATCCAACGTGCTAAAGACCTTGGAATGCCCAATGGCATCAAAGATCTCCTCTGGTGTTGGCATGGCATACCTATCGGACTTGGTCTGACGATTTACAGGCCGGTAATCACCGCACATACGTCTCTCCGTCCAATTGCCATAGACATCCTTCTTAGCTGGCATCACTGTGGTTGAAGCATACTCTCCACCAGAGAGCTCCACCAAACCTGCCTCCCAGAGATCTTGAGTCCTCATCTGAATCAAAGACCTCTCCATGTCACTGTATCTATAGGGTCTCCGAAAGATTGGCGTGTCAGTGGCCAACTCAATACGGATCTCTTGACCCTTCAGTGCTCCCAAGTCCTTCAAACTGAAGGCAAAGCAATTCCTGTAAGCCCTCAGGAACCGCCGTATACGTCGTCTCTCTCCTCCGGTGACAATGGGTCCAATGTCAGGCTCCCAATTGTCCTCCGTAACTGCAACCTTAAGTCCAGTGGGCTTAGAGGTAGAGGACGCGTCCCGTGGTTGCTATGCTGCAACCTCTTGAGCAGTACCCCCTTCCTGCTCAGTCAATGACAAGGCCTCATCCTGCCCCATCATCTCATCATTGAGAACCTCCTCATCCCGAGAAGAATCCCCAACCTCATCCATCACAGCTGCCTTTGCTGCCAACTCCCTCTGAACCTCGAGCACCTCCCACGTGTGCCATGGATGTCTACACCTCGTGGTCCTCACCGGCTCGCCCCCACTCGCTGCCTGTACCGTCTCGGTAGGCAGAGAGACCGTCAAGGGAAGTGCACTCCGCACTCTACGTTGCTCAGCCATAGCCAAGCTGACAATCCAGGTCAAGCAATTGAGATCCATTGCTTGCCCCAACACCTGACGACGTGATGCCTCAGAAAGAGAAGGCACCGCCGTGGTCCCAGTGGAAAACCCCATAGCCCGCTCTCGCTCGTCGGCATTAGGCTCCACTAACTGCTGCAACTGAGCATCCCACAGGAGGCCAGGTCCACCATCCCGAAAAGCATGGGATCCTGGGAAGCTGAGCAGTGTAGGTAATGCTGCTCGTGGTTGACCCACCCTGTTGACCACTGCCAAAGGCGAACGGTCATCGTGTCTCACACGTTGAGACTGCCTTCCTGTGTCCAAAATGCCATCCACGGTGAGGTGTGCTGGCCGTTGCACCCCATCAAATGCACGCTTGAGCAGTGCGGGTGGCATCAAGTTAGTCCACCATAGTCGTGGACGATGAGCCCGTGACCCCACTGCAGCTGCATCCAGCAATACTGCTGACCCAAGCCACGACCGGACTTGATGCACACTGGCCATCACCCTGGCCCGAGAATCACCCATCAGTGGTACATTCTCCAAGATGTATGCTGGAGATACAGCTTGATGAAGCTGCAAGCAGCGCAAAATCCGCACCATCTCCCAAAACAGACCCGTCCTCGAGTCTCGCAATCCATTGCCATGCCCGGCTGATGAATGCCCTTGGCAGGGCCAACCTGCCACTATCAGATCAATGGAGCCAACCTGCTCCAAATCTTGCGCCCCCAACAAGGAAATGTCTGCTGGCAAGGCTTGTTGGTATCCACGAACTGCAGACACAGGCAACAAGTCAGGGTACTGCTGTACCAACTGAGCCACATGGCGCAGTGAGACGCGTCGTGCAGTCTCATCCCTCTCCACATACAGGTAACGCCTTACCCGCACACCTGCCTGTAGCACAGCAGCCAATCCGGTGCTGATCCCGCCAAACAAGTCCAGAAGGCAAATGCCTTCATCCGGCCGCTGCCACACAAGAGGTGTGGTGTCCAATGGCGACAACTGAGGTGGCCCTGGTGCAATCACCGCACTCTCCTCCTCTCCTGACGGTACAAAAGCTTCTACCCAGGCTTGTTGCACCCGTCCATCAGCAGCTTGCTGCAAATCCTTGCTCGTACCCCACAACGGAGTGTGAGCAACCATGGCAGGCAACTCCGCCGTACCATGCATGTCATCCTGCTCTGCTGGAGGTGGCACATCCTCTGCATGGGCATTGCCTTCCAGCAACTCTCCAGGCCAACTAACTGCAGCTGTGAAGGCGGCTAGTGTTGGCATCTTGCCCCGTTGGGCAGCTGCAATACCCCCAATGAATGTCACAGGGAGCTGTGCACGGCGACCATCCCTGACTGCCATCCAGGCCTGTAGGATGCTGACTCCTCCCAGAAATCCAGGGTGAAGCCAATGGGGTATAACACTGCCCCACCAACGAGGACATCGTAAGAGACCGCGTCTGTCACAATGGCCTTGGCTCGCATCACTGAGCCATCTACAGGATGATCCGGCTGCAGTCTAATAGCCAACTGATGCCGTGTCATGCCGCGAGCCTGCTCTGATCCTCCCAGAGATGTCTGTATCTGGAAAGGACAAGGCTCCATATCCGCCTCCATGAGGCCCAAACCTGCAATAGCAGCTCTGCCCAACATCAGTGGCTGAGCTCCTGAGTCCAACAAGACCCGCAGTGGCCGGTACTTCTTGCCTGCCGGTCCACTCAAAGTGAAAATGCCTCCCTGGTTGTCTAACAAGACAACTCCAGGTGTCACCATGGCGCGCTCAATGGCTGGCCTAGCTGGCAGCTCCGTCAACCTGGCAGCTGCAACTTGCCATGGCGCAGCCGTGGCAGTCTTGACCCTCAAATCCGAGGATCCCTCTGCCACTATACCTTCCACTAACTCCGCAGAAGATGAAGTGACCTCCCCACTCTCACAGAGAGTTGCTGCTAGTCTGAACACTGCAGCTGGTCTCACCCCCGGCGTCGCAATCATGGTTGCCGAGAACAGTGGGGCTTGACACACAGAGGTGGCTGCCCCCAATAACACACCGGCTGCACTAGCCTTGGTAGCAGGTGTCAGTGCTGCACGTGTAGCTCTCCCCAATGGCATAGTAACCTCCGCCTCGGTAACAGTCGGGCGAGAACTAGGTGCCATGGATGGCGTTGACACTGTCTCCGCCAAGGTGAATGACTGAGGCAGCCTCGCCTGACGGCTTGCCTCCCCACGTTGTGGATCCAACTCCACCTCTGCACCTCGTGGCTCAGGAACTCGTGCTGCTCCTCGAGTCACGGCTGCAGCAGACTCCACCTGCTCTAGTGGTAGTGCTGCTCCGCACATGAATCCCATGCCTCCCATATCTCCTCCCTCAGGAGCAGGAGGTGGACCATCCCGCCTGGGAGCCGGTACCGCCTGAGCTATAGCCATGGCAGCGAGCCTCTGCTCTAGCTGCTGAAGCCGATTGGCCATGCCTTGGTCAACACCCTGACCTCCGCGTCCTTGGCCATGTGGAGCTTGCCCTTGGCCTGCACCTCGTGCCCGACCACCTCGTCCTCTTTGGGCTGGTCCACCTCGCCCCCGGCCACCATTGTTCCCTTGGAACTGGCCTGGGCGCAACTCAGGATGCAAGTCATAACACTGGGCATCTCCATGCCCATACTTGCCACAATGCCCACACTGCAACTGTGCAGGCTGTGCTTGTGCCGGCCTTCTGCCATTCTCTGGGCAATCTCTTTTGACATGGGGTCCTCCACATGTCCAACATATCACCCTGGTTGCTGTTGGCCTGCAAAAGATGCCACGGGCCTCTGCACCTGAGGTCCCCTGTAAGCTCCATGGAACTTGGGCTGGGCAACCTTGCCCCCCTGACCACGCTGTTGGGCAGTCCCTTGTGCCTGTGGGCTGACAGCTGTGCCCCGTAGGCATGTCCTTGCCAAATCCAATTGTAACAACTCGCTCCTCCACCATGTTGAGCTCAATCCGCTCAGCCAGCAGAAACACATCTGCTAATGTGGGTTGGGCTGCTTGTAACAGGGTTGCATCTCGCACCCTTCTCTTGAGCTCCTTGTCCAGAATTCCATACCAAAACTGGATTGCCTGAGCTTCAGTAACCCCTTGGGTCACACTTATCAAGCGCCTCATACGAGTGTACGCCTCTCGCAGGCTCTCACTGGGTTTGCGCTGGAAGTCTTGCAAACTTCGCAGCTTCTCTGTCCGTACACCTTGGTAGTTCCTCCGCAACTCCTGGAAGAACTCCACCACCGGGTTGAATCTAGGCACATGTGTTGTAGTCGTGGCAGGAGGAGTAGTAGCACCTTTTGAACTGGTACCACCTACAGAAGTACCAGCACTACTTGCTCCACTACTAGTGCTGGTAGTGGGAGCTATTGGTACTGATGCAGCTACTGGTCGCGTCGTGCCTCGAGTAATGGAGACGTAGTCAGGTGACCAATACATCCTCCACTCCTCAATCTCTGCTTCATGTCCTCGCCTGAACTCGTGGTAATCGTCCATAGGCGGGCCTTCCAAATGCTGGAACAGTCCCTTCCACGCCATGAATGGGGTGAATAGCTGTGGATTGCGCATCTGCTGCAAATCACACCAGCTGTCGAACTCCTGGATAAAGTCATCCAACTCGATTGTGCCCACAGCTCCAGAGTACCTACGAGGCCCCTTGGTAGCTCCATACATCTCCTCCATGTCGTCCCACAACAATGGCGAATGAAAGTGCACACCTGTTGATGAAGCCTCCGAGTCTGTGTCTGACTCTATAGTAGTTGAGGGTGGCGGTGAAGGTGGTCTGAACCGAATACCTCGTCTTGTGAACCCACTCTCACTGTTACTGCTTGTAGCCGTACTCCCCTCAAAACCCTTGGATAACTCCGTAATGACACTCACAATGTGCACCTCCTCCACGTGACACTATAAGGCTCTAGTACTAATCTAATAGTGACACGGGTGGGCACCTGTTGCAGTCTAAGGGTCATATCCCAATGGCTCAGGGCACCTGCACCTGCATCCACCGCAAGAACTCCTATGGTTGGCTGGTCATCAACCCAGCCTCACCATAGAAGAAACACTGGTGGTCTTGCTGGTCATCACTCCAGCCTCACCACCGACAGCATACTCTAGGATTGACCGGTGATCAAATCCGGCCTAATCCCTATGAAAGCAAGCGCCCACACAAAACCAACATGGCGCACAGTCAAGCATGCAGGTGTTGGGGGGGATCCAAACACAAGAAATCAAAACATCAACACCCCCACACCAAAATCCAGCAGCAACGCTGATCCTGCAGAATATCCCAGCCCAAAACCCCGGACTGACTGGCCTCCACCAAGAGAGGCTTTGGCAACTACGAGTACAAGGTAATGAAAATAGTACAGAGATGGAGGGGAAGAATAGAAGCCCGCCCAAGCAAGATCTAATCCTGATCTATGCTATCAACTTCCAGACTTCTCTCAAAGTGCCTCGCTCTGCTTGATGGTAAGGTGTAGGAGGTATATCTATGTCCAGAAACCTGCCACTAACCTTGTCCCAAGCTACAGTAGCTCGCTCTAACCAACCCTCCTCCTCTTTCTGCCAGGTAGAGACAAAGCAATACTCTGCTATCTCCCGCTCACTAAACAATAAAGAAAACAAAGGTAGGGTCTGATAGTCTCTCAACTCGAAAGCTTTGAGACGGTTGCGGGTGTCCTCATTGCGAATGACTGCATCTCCTTCACGCACAACAAACATGTCATTGCTGATGAACCCCCGCTCGTGGTTGCCCTGTGCAGAGCGTATCCGGCTGCAACCGTGTCTGATTGCACAAACTTGTGTAGCTCCTGCTCCTCTGCTCCAGTACACCACGGCCTTGTGGCTGAACACCTTGGTCCCCGGGGCTGTCTTTGGCTGTGTTCCAAGCCTAGCTTTCACCCACTTTGGTATTTCACCTACAGCTGCAGAACTGCTGGCTCCAACAGAGTTCTGACTGTCCAAGGCGATATTGAGGCCCTCAATGCCAACTACAGCAGTCTGTTGTCTACTGCTAATGCCTGACTCCCAGTATGCAATCAACTCGTCCAACTGTTCTCCACTCAAATCAGTCTGAGTTCCTTGGGAAACATAAATCTTGTCCCCTTTGGTGCACAGGCTAAGAGAAGAGACCTGCCCTTCAACGACGTCCTCATTTCCCCCAGCCATACAAGGAGTACATCCACAGATTTGTCTCTAATATAGACCAGCACAAGTTCTAGAAACAGGATTGTGGATCTTTCATGGCACACTCACACTCTAAAAATTCCATAGATTTTTAGCAGAGTCCCAAAAACAGAAACCAGATTTAGATAGGTAGATTTCCCCTTTCTGCAGCTATCCCCCCAAACACTGAGTCAAACATAGTCCATTTGACAAAGATATGACCAATTAGGCTCTAAATCATTTAAATTAGATCAAAGGTTTTTATTTATTTATTTATTTATTTATTTTTAACACCAAAACGTTCTCGCCATTAAAAAAACTGCTCCCAAGTCATCTACGAGTTCCCAACACGTCCATGTAGTTCTAACAGATTCCCTGGATTTCCGATTATTGTTGGCTTTGAACTGCTGATAACTTTGGTTTTGCCAGGTGCTTGCCCTGGAGCTTCCAATGCAAACCTTTGGAGCCGCTTCATGGCTTCCATCCTCCCCTCGACCAGCAATGCTCCCCCTGCTGCCCGATTGTCCTGTCGCATCGTTGCTAGAGGGCTCAACCCAAACTCCAGAAGGGAAGGAATGTCACCAGGCTTCACACCACCACGGACTGGCAAGCCCTTCAGATGCTGCGGTGCATCAACGGTGTCCCGCACACAAACACTTTTTACCTTCTCGCGGAACCCACCATAATTGGATGGCATCTCATCCAGCTTGAAGGGTAGACCATCAATGTGGAACAGTGTGCTACCCCAGAAGTACTTGGCCTCCACGCCTTGGTCTTTCAATGCAGCTGATACTTTCCCCTCCGCCTGAAGCTCTTCAAAAGTGACTTCCTGGTGTGCATACAAGGCATCTGCCCCAACAGACTGGACCAATTTCACACTCACTTCCTCTGGTTTTCCAATTCTGATGATCAAATCTGAACCCCTATGTCTCAGATTTTCCCGCAAGTTCGCAACACACTCCAACAGAAATTTGGAGCACTCGAGCCATCCCTAATGCAGGGACAAGCCGTGATGATACTCTGTCAGAACCTGGTGGGCAGCTGCCATCTGCACTTGCTCTCTCTTCAGACAATCTTCGGACCTAGTGTCAAATGTGGAAGTGGTGAAGGAGCTTATTGACAAAGGCAACTGTGTTGGACTATCCACAGAGTAGAGAGTAACCAGATCAGCTTCGTCATTTAGTTGAAGCTTGGAGCATAGGTCTGCATACTCCGATAGGGCAAGGCACTATCTCAATCCAGGTAGCGCTCATGTTCAATGTAGAAGCATACCCGCTAGCGATATACTGATCCACCGCAACATCCCCGTTGGACTTGTCTGCAACGTTCCCTGCAGCTTTGCAAGCTCGTGTACCGAGTGTCTGGCCAAGTTGGGCAGCAACAGCATTCAGACTGGCCACAAACTTCAAGGTTGGATAACCACTCACTCCATATCTCGGTATCCCCACGTCCTCTGCATTAAGTCTAAGTATTTAAGAACTCTGGATCTACGCTGGCTACACCTGCGGCTTTGAGCTATGTTGGGTGGACTTGCTAGAGGGAAAGGTTGCTGGTCATTCCAACTGACACCAAGCATTTCAGTTCAGCCTTCTACCCGGCCGGCGCTACCACTGCCGTTGCTGTCCTACCAGCCAATGTCCCCAACCCCGTGCTTGCGACCCTACGCCACCACGCTACCTCCCTGCAGCTCCAACACATGGTTAGAATCCCAGTTCTTCACATACGCCGCCATCCTCCGAATTCAGATGAATACTAGCATACTGGCTCGCCCATTGCACATATTGCGTCTTCCACCGAAGATAGAATAATTATTGGTGAAGGTGAGTATCAATCGTTTTCCCTGTCTCTTGGCTTCAGCTACCACAAAGCCGAGTGCATCCCTTCCATTTCACCATGTCTGCTATAGCGTGGAGCGAGAGCTTGAGCGTGGAGCTTGTAGAGCGGGAAAGCTTGAGATGAGCAGATGAGGCATTTCCTCACTTCCTTGGTCATAACTGTCATATAATGAACACTCCATTGGCTGTGTTGAAGAAGCTCAATCCATGCAGCTTCAGAAGCACTCAGGTAGATAATCCGCATGTTGTGTTGAATATTTTCAACACTGTAAGCGGCTTTTCGCATCGTTACTCTTCATCGATTCTTTCGAGATAACCCGTGGTGCGGAGCACGATGCTATGCCATGGCTGCCAGGGCTCCCTTTCCCGTACACTCTTCACTGCTCCTCACCTTCTTTCTATAAATCGCCTCTCTGTCTATGTTGCTTTAACAAGGTCTGGATTTGTCACCATTAGACTGACCAAGTACAGCAAAGGCTGTAGAGCAATCTGCCTCTCGCGGTGCTCCTGTACAGTTGCAGTTATAGCGACGCACCGAGTGCCCAACTTGCAACAACTATTCAACCGCAAGCGTTTGTTCCCTTGTCACAACCACACTCTTGCATGCATGCTGCATACAGTCTTCCACCTCCGGAGAAGAAGTCCAGGGACAAAGTTACGGTTGTCAGCAGCTACCAACAAACATAGTCTTCCTTACATTTGCGCATCATCCTGCTGCTCCACCAGCCTTGTCACAAACATAATCTACCATAATTTTCTTCTCTCACTTCTAAAACAAAAACCACAAGTGCTTAAAACTAAACTCACCTCTGGCACTCACAGATGCAAGCCTCATCTCTCTCGAGTGATAAACAAGCTAAAAAGGACACACACTCCCAACACAAGACATATAAAATCCATCGCTATCACTCATTGAAACTGAAGTCGAGCCAGGGGCACCCCAAGCTATGGGGACTCCACCCACAACAACCTGTACCCCTACATAAGCACACTCAAACCTAAACACATGCAGGAGCTCGGTCGCGCAGGCTCAACTCGAGAAAGATGAGCCGCGCGACTGCCGCTCTCGTGAAGATAAGACGGACCAGGTGTCAAACTAAACTTGACACCTGATTTAACACTTGACCTAAATCCAAGTGTTAAATACAAATAACTAGTTTTATTCTAGCTGTTTTCACACTGTGCTTATTTAACTTGACATTGCGGAGGAGCAAAACCTCCAGGACATTTCCTTCTCTGCAGACTCTTATCTTTCAGGCATTTTGCTTCGTGAAGAAACATTAGAAATTCAAATTACGTGAAACAGGAAGACTTGTTGATTCCACAGTTGATCCACTGGAGTATAACGTCCTGTTCAACCATGTGGGAGAGAAGGACATTCTTTGTGATTTGTCGGGCAACCCATGGAGGTATGGCAGGACCAAGAGTCCTGCATTCATCCCAGACGCTCATGGAAACATGTACGGATGTTGAAGGCAGGGTCCTCGACATCACTGCAAATACAGGTGAGAACGTTAATTGAATGCGGCACCAAAATTGACACCATTTCCGTTTGTGTATGTTTGTTTGTGCGAGGAAGCGACTCATTCTTGAGTTTGGTTGTGGTTGTGTCGTATGAATTTGCAGGTGCTTGTATGTGGGCGGGAAGGATGTCGAACCGATTTGTGTTCTCATTTGAGGGGGATATGGCCTTGTACGATTACAATTTGGTGGGCCTTCAGCGTCTGCCTCCGACTGAGGATCCCAAAAACGCAGAAGATGACGTGGAAGGGGAGGAGGAAGATGAAGAGGAGGAAGTCCAGGAAATTCGTTCGATGTTGGGGCGCCCGAAGCCGCTTCCCCCAATGCCTGTCTTCGAGTGAGTTGCACCATAGTAAGTGTATTGGTTTCGGTTGTAGGGACCATGCAACCTGCCGATGATTCCCTGTTTGAATTCTCTAATGTACTTCATTCTATGTTTGTGCGTACACTCAGCCTTGCAGAGTCGTCTGACGAGGAGAAGCTGGGAGACTTGCCCGAATCGGACCCTGTTGCAGAGGAGGAGACAGAATCGCATCGGCCATTCTTTGCCAGAAAATCGTTTCTCGCGAGTCCCCAGAAGCCTTTTTTCTACCAGCCTATGCAGACACGGCTGCCAGAGAAGCCATCAGGAGGGAGGATAGGCCTACTCGGTTAGAGCAATTGACATACGGGAATGAGCAGAGAATTATAATGAGGCGTGAGGCCAAACATAGAATTGTGAAAGGCAGAGTAGGGAAGTTCGTAATAGAATCCGCGTCCGAGAGCGAGGGGAATGTTGAGGACACTTCCGCACCCAGGTGGACAGTTCCGGCTGGTGAGGATGGTATTTTTGAGGGGAGGGCTTCTCAGAGTAACAGCGGTAGCGGCAGTGCAGGTTCGGAGGCAGGTGGAAGGCAGCCATCCTTGCATGAGGCCGGGGATGCATCGGACAGTGATAGCGGATCCTCACCATAGCAAAGTCTCATTTGGATCCTTTTGTTGTACAGTTCTGAAACACTTAATGAAAATATTGACGATTTGAAAAATCATTGTGTTCAGACTGCTTGTCCGATTCCCTACATTTCTTCCGCCAACCAAAATGTATAATAAAAGCAGAAGAGACGCAAACTTCAGTGAAGAACCCTACAAGTAATTTATGCACACCATCGAGCCGAGAACTTGAAGCCATGAAAACCCTGCCGTTTCTAACATTCCTATTGAGAAATTTGGCGCCAAAATAGCCCAATGCGCGCCTTCGTTATATGGGCCTCAAAAATTCCACGGATGAATTACTGTACCAAAATATCGCGATGGAAGCCTTCAGCACAAGGCACTTCAGCACATTCCACTTGGGTATTTCGGCGCCCAAATAGCCCGTTCTGCGCCATTAAATACCGCACTATATCACATTTTAAGAGGTAATTTCGGTGCCAAAATACCCCGGTGGATGTCTTCAAAACACCATTTTAGCACACTGCTCTTGGGAAATAACGGCGCCGAAATACCTCATTCCGCATCCTGGACCAGGAGAAATAGACCCTATTACCGAGGTAAGAGGACATAACACCGTCAATAAAGGCAGGAAAATTCCAATTCCGCGGATGTCCGCTCATGAGCTCATAGGCTCATGGGCTCATGGGCTCATGGGCTCATGAAATAGTAAACCTCCTCAAGGGTCTGATATGCTGGAGATGAAATCATGGATGCAGAACATGATGGACTCTCAGAAGGCAATGATGCTCAAATTGGGGGTTAATGTCCCCCTGGCAGGTCCAGTGACATATGGCATGAATGGTTCTGGTGTCACTGTATCAAAAAGATTGGCATCGCGGTTTGAGACCGTAACTGGCGCTCAATCTCAACTCTCCCCTAACCCTATCACCGATGATGGTTTGCATCTGTCCAAGCAGTTCGCCATAGGGAAGGCAGGCACTGAGACAACAATTTCAAGTCTGTCTGCCTCTGGTACAAAGGAAGCTACTGATCATGATGCTCGTGATATGTCTGGGAAGCCCGGTACACCGGATTCAGGTATGCATGATTCCTTGGGGAATTCACATGGGGAGGATGGGACAGATGCTACGGCATTTCAATTGGTTGTGCATCCCACTGGGGCTGATATGTTGAAGCCAGGTGAGCGTTTACAGTCTCCCCCACCTCGCAAGCGATGAAAGGCCGCAGGGCGTAGCGGCCACAAGCTTGCTAGTTTTGGATGTGAATGGATTGCTCTGTGAATCCATTCATGTTGCTAGTGGTCCAACAACTGCTCCCAAAGGATTTGTGGGGAAGTTGTGTGGGATGAAAATGGTAGTTTTGAGACCCAGCTGTATTTCTTTTTTGCAAAAGTGTTTTGCACACTTTGAGGTGGTAGTGTGGTCTTGCTGCAAAGCTCGCAACTTCATTCCGATGGTGGACTTTATTTTCAAAGGGCACACTAATTTTATTTTCCAGTGGGATGCCCTTTACTGTGAAGAGCTTACTGACCCATTGGCTAGGGGGGCTGATGCAAAGCCCATATATTTGAAGAACCCATCAAGAGTGTGGGCAAAGTGGCCAAAATGGGGTCCTGAAGACACTCTTCTTGTTGATGACACACCAAGAAAGACATCAAACAATCCTCCATTTAGTGGGATATATCCGGAGCCATGGAAAATGTGATCATCAGGGCCAAAAGATGGTTATTTACTCGATGTGTTGTGGCCGTTCTTGGAGAGGGCAAGCAATACTCCTAGTATTCCACAGTTTCTGAAGTCTCAGCCTCTCTTTGGACAACAGCCCTACAATTCTGCTCAGTGTAATCGTCAGAAGGAACAACAATGTAATGTAAGTCTGGTCCACAATTGGAATTCTTGGGTTGCTTGTGAATTGCATGAGTAGTGCGTTTCTCTTGAGTGAGCTATGTAGCTAGTGTATTTCAGATTGTAATGCATGCATGTAAATTGTAATGGTTTGAGATATAGGGACCTATGATGAAGCGGCTCCATGTTGTCAACAAGTCAGCAGAGGAGCTGGAAAGTAGCCATCTCAAGCAGTTCTCGCAGACGCCTGAAAGTCAGCTTGGTGTAAGTCCATGACCTTCTTTTCCAATTTTGCAGTGATATCCAATAATAGTTGCAATGATATCCATCCCTATTAATAGTTACAGCCCCCCTCCCGGTACATAAGTACTATAATGCTTGGACCTCCGTAGTCTAGCGTGCATGGTATTTTCACTCATTGTTTTTGCTAATGGGTGTTGGGATGACAATTTAAGGTGGGAGACCAAGTTTGGCTCCTTAACGTGATGTCCAAACGGACAAAGCTTGGATCAGGGATTATATGTTCTCTGCAAGGCTGCAAGGTAAGTGAGGGCTATCCTGATATGCCAACTGAGTATGCGGCTATATACATCAAAGAGGCATACATCACTAACGCTCCTTTACCATATCTCAACGATGTTAAGAAACAGACTGTGTTGGGGGATGTGGTAGGAAGCACCACACTTTGGAGTTTGAAGCTACTGCGACATGAGGTTTAGGAAGTTCTACTGCTTTGTTTGTCAATAAAGCCCTTACTTCTAGCAGTATCTGTTGAATCTAGTTTTTTTTCAGGTAAGTATTTAGCGACATTGTGATTGAACAATTGCATATATTTTGTGAATTTATATACAAAGACTGGTTCGAACACCACATGAATGTGTGTGCTGTGATGTGATGTTCCTGTTTCTATGGATGGCATATTTGATTGTAGTTGTCTTTCAGACTGTATGATATTGGTGCTTCTGTCAGTCTATGCAACAGGGTTGGTGGTAGAATCAGTCTTTGTCACACTTTGCAACTGCCAGCAGGGTTGGGGGTCCACTCTTTGGTCATTGGAAGATTAATGCAAGCTCTCTTTCCCTGCAGAGGGGGTGTGTCTTGATATAGAGGGCCAATTGCTTTGGCAATTGCCGTGCTTATGAGAGCTCTACATGGTTTGTTTAAATTTCATATTAATTTACTTTAATTTACTAGTTAAATTAGTCATTTGAAATTGAATAACATATCACAAATTTCAAAATCTACATGACCTACACGTGTCATTCACACATACTCCAACAAGACCACGTGGCATTTGTAGTGTTGTAGTGATATAGTCACACCCATAGTAATGTAGTCATACATGTATTCAGGAAATGTGCCACATGTCATCCTCAGCGATGTACTGAGTAATTATATAGTCATCAGTGTAGTCACACAATGTAGTCATGTAGTTATAAAGTTACGCCTACATCACTATATTCCATCCCACGATTTGGACACGTGTCATAGCAGAGGGATTACGTGTGTCACGCAGACAACTATCCATGTAGGCGGACTTCTGTAGTAATGTAGTTATCATGTTAGTAATGACTACACGCCGTGTAGTCGTGTAGTCCACTGTACAATATGGTCTCACATGTCAAATCCCAAGGATCCCACGTGTCACGCACAAGCCTCTCCATGTAGGCGCAATGCTGTAGTGATGTAGTCATAACTTACAGTCGTGTAGTTATTTCTGTGATTACTACATCACCAAACCCTGCATCACTATCCCATGCCACGTCCTCAGTGACGACCATGACTTCGCACTTATCACTCCGTAGTCATGGTAGAACTGACTTTGTGTTTGTCACTGTAGAGTGAGGTAGTCGTAAAAGCACTTATCACTGCAAATGCAGTGATATCCATAGTCATAAAAACGTCAATCTGTAATAGTGCAAGCAGACAGGAACAAAGGCAAAAGGTTCTAGAGATGGGGACGAGTCTGCCAAGAGCTCTGAGAATAGCGATGAAGCAGATGAACCTGAAGTGCACTACCTTTGACAAGGTGAAAGAACTCATGTCATTCCAAAAGGTAAACTCTCAGGAGGTTATTAGGGACATGCTCGTCTCTGGAGGGCGTCTGGACATCCCACTATGCCGGATGATATCTATGTCTGTTGTGCGTCATCCTCTTTCCCATGACATTACAAAATTGGAAACTGATTTCGTGCATGGATACAGACTCGGTGCACAAGTTTTTTATGTGTCACTGACGGATACAAATGGGAAGAGCACATTAGTGTCTCCTGAGATCACAGATACCTGGGATGAGTGTTGGAAGGATGTTAATGAGGAGTTCGAGCTGGGCCTCATGATGGGAAGAAACACCCAGCAATTCTGCAACCACATGTTCTACGTCTGGGACGGCAACCACCGATTGCTGGCATGGATGGGATACATTCAGAAACATCATGCGAAAGACAAAGACAAGCATGTTGCTATAGAAGCAATGGTTTTGGATCCTGGAAACGACATCGCTAGGCTTCTTACAGCTATGCACGACGTGAACAAGTAAGTCATCCTAGAGACTCCATTGCCTCTCTAATGTCTTGCTAATCCCACCAAAAACGATGTTTACCAATGCATTGTTTCCAATCTTTTTGCAGATCGACAGAGAAATCGCATGTGACAACAGGCTTGGTCCACACACTGTTTCGAATTCAGAGGATTGGTCTGATGAAGCTGGATGATTTTTGCACAGTACTCCACCCCGATATAATCAAGAAGTGCGAAACAGGAAGAGCTGCAGGCACTTGGTATTCTTTGACTCGAGAGGCATTTCTGGAGTACATGTATGCGGTAAGGCCGAGCCTGTACTCACTTGTCTTTTTGAATACATGTTTGTATTTCGTTTTGTACTCATTCCTATTTGGATCAATGTAGCAAGAACTGGCAGAGACAGCTGAGAAGGGGAAATCCGAATACTACCGCACTACAACAGAGGAACTTATGACATCAAAGGGTGTGGAAGCAGCAATAAAGAAGGAGTATGAAATCCGCAGAACCAAACTGATGTCCGCCTTCGGAAAGCAGCTTAGAATAGTAGATCCTGGCCTTGGTGCTGAGTTCCTTCTGTAGATCAAATTTCACTATGACAAGCATGTGCACCCGGAGATGCAGCAAGAGAAATTGCACCAGCTGGCCATCTCCATGGTCGAACCCCAAACCAAAATAAGATGGCTGGAGATTTGGAACTCAGATCAGACAGTGAAGGACTTGAATCAGTTCCCAAAGAGCACTATACAGCCTAACACAAAGGTGGAAGGAATCAGTGACATTGTGTTTGACAACTGGCTTCACAAGGCTACATTTTGGAGTCAGTTGGAGAAGCGCGCCATCATTGTGCTCGAACAGACTTTGAAGGACTTGAACATTTCTATTGTTTCCCCGCCCCAAATGACATTGGAGGCATACATAAGGAAGTGGAGAGGTCTCACCTGGAGATATTGTTTTTTCCGAGAGTTCTCCAAGGATGGCAACATTTTATGGTCCAACGACTTTGACAGTCAGGTTGGGGGAGAGTGGGCCATGATGTGAGTTGTGTACAGGTGCAATGTCCTACTGGAAACTGTGTTGCCTCTTGTGAGAAATCGTTAGGCTTTATTAGCAGTGTAATCACAGATCCAAAGTGAATGTCGTTGCCGACATTCACTTCTATGTCTGTGTCCTTCCAAAGCTAGAGATTGCATTCACCTAGATTAGGAACTTAGGGTGTGTTTGCAGTGTCCTTGAATGGAATTTTGTGAATGGCGTTGACGACATTCACATCCAGAGCTGTTGTGAGCTCCTGAGATTTATTGTACGTTTTATATGTTGAATGTCCTACTGGAAATTGTGTTGCCTCTGGTGAGAAATTGTTAGGCTTTGTTAGCAGTGTAATCACAGATCCAAAGTGAATGTCGTTGCCGACATTCACTTCTATGTCTGTGTCATTTCAAAGCCAGAGATTGCATTCACCTGGATTAGGAACTTAGGGTGTGTTTGCAGTGTCCTTGAATGGAATTTTGTGAATGTCGTTGAGGACATTCACATCCAGAGCTGTTGTGAGCTCCTGAGAGCTCCTTAGAGCTGTTCTGAGCTCCATTTCCTTCCTCATTTTTTTCATTCTGTGCTACTGGCATCTTACTCATTTCGCACTTTGGTGGGTTGGGTTTTGTCTCGTGTTTCACAGGTACACGAAATATGTGCTTATGGATGGAAATCACCTTAGCGGTATTCCAGACTATCTTGACATGTGGTCGGACCCTGCAAACGATCCAACCATGTACACTACAGGGATATTGAAGGACTGGAGTCATTCTCACTTCAGAGACCGTGGTTGGTACCTAGACTGCCCACCTGAGCACATGACCTTTCAAGAGCAGCACATGAAATATTTGAACAATAATGCTGAGATGCTGGCGCCTCTGAATGACGAGGAGTACCAAAGAAACATAGCAACATTGGCTGCCAAGGAGCCTGATGCTCAGGAAACGACGCAGAAGGGCAAGAAGGCGGGGCGCAAACCAAAAGACAAGGCTCCTGATGTCATAGCCATATCACCAGCAAAGCCAAAGGACAAAGACAAGTCCAAGGACAAGGAGAAGGAAAAGGACAAGGGGAAGGAGAAAGAAAAGGAGATGGAGAAGGAAAAGGAGAGTGAGAAGGACTTCACTGTTGGAAGGTATACCCGCACAATTCAGTGCGTGTTCGATGCCAGGCCACACCCTTCCCGTGCTGATTCAGCATGAGAGATTAAGATTGTCAATGAGGGTTGGCTGACGATGATGCAGAGTCGAAAGAGCGGATACACTAGGGTGTCTTTGCCTACCTGGATCTCATTCCTTAATCTGGTGAGAATTTGATTTTCTTTCCTTTGCATCTGTAAGTGTCATTTGCAGTATTAAAGTTTGGTTCTTTGAAAACATTATTGTCTTCGTTCTAAAAATGAACATTTCTGTTGCAGGTGAGCACTGGTCCCACCTTCGTGTGCGGTGTGCAGAAAATATTTGCGGCTGACATGGTCATTCTCGACATCCCGGACGGCCAGGCTGTGCCAGAAGTTCTTCCAAAGGGCAAGACGCCAAGCTGGAACAAATTCGATGACAACTATTGGAGTTGGGTGTTCGGGTTCTGCAATAATTTCCTCTCTGATGCAGGGACACTTCTGCTTTTTCAGTCATGTGACAAAGATAGTCGTCGGGCATTGGCATCATACCTGAAGTCCTCTGGGTTTGAAGTTTTGCGCACATGGAATTGTGTGAACAGCCTCTACCTTGTGAAAGGGGGTTGTCCTGGTCAGCTGGTATGCCGTCTCCCTTCAGCTTGTGCTTTCATGCTGCGTTTCAATGTTCTCTGCAGCTCCACTCTAGAAGAATATGTAATGATCGACACCGATCATCACAGATTAGAGACAAAACAGATTGTTATATGCCTGTGTTTTGAATAGCCAATGTACAAACTTCCACTATAGTTTGTGTTTACCACCATAACCTGCAGTCTTTGGCAGACGAGGATGTTCGAGGCGATCTGCCTGCGGAGGATTCGCACCTCAAAGACACCATCCTCCGTCCGCAGCTTTGAGATTTCTAACCAGGGTTGTTTCGTCAACCCCCCGTATGAGCTACATGTCGATGACATTTTGTACAACTTCATGCAGTCTAGTCAGATTCTCAAGAGACCAGATAGCACTCCCTGGAGAGGTGCAAAAGACAAAACCCCAGCGTTCATGCAGATACTGCTGGAGTCATGCAGCCACCATTTTGCACGGGTGGTCGATCTTTCTGTGTCCACAGGTTCGTTCTCTCCCTTCCGAATTGATTTTCTTTCACTAGTTTCATCTTCTTAAATCCCCCCCCACCAACCTATTCATGTCCTCCTGTCTGGTGTAGGAGCAACTTACCATGCATGCAAGGCAGGCGGAAGAAGCTTTTTTGGCATGGAGGGTGATTCTGACCTTTACAAGACAGTGCTCCTCCCCCTTTTGTCTGGCTCCACTTCAGGCACATGGACTGAGAGGATTCAAATCCGAAATGATGACGATCCCGAGGATAAGCAGATCGACAACGACTTTTCATGTGAGTAAGTCCTAAACCCACTTTGGGAGCCATACTCAATTTCTCGGACATCAAATTTACAGTAATAACTTTTTTGGGGCTGTGACTTGCAGGAAAGGCAGCGATGGATCTTCAGGAGATACCCCCATTTGTGGCGAGTCTGTTTTCGACAGCCCCCTTTCCAATTTTCTGCTTCCTATGTATGCCGAAGCAATGACACTTCATGCCGCCGAGACTCTATCCCATGACTTTTTATTGACCGGCGTACTGACTCTGAGTCAGACTTAACTTTGTTCTTTTAATGTTCTGTTTCATCCTCTTCGGAAAACATTGAATCCCCTAGCCTTACTCCACTGTAGTTGTTCCGGTAGAAAAAAAAGAATCAAAGAATCTACTTTCATTAAAATGGCAATATGTATGAATCCATCCCACAAACCCCACTCACTCTTCTCATATCCATTGTGCATTCATCTACTGTGTATTCATGCGTGCTCCATTCATGAATGTTTTCCTTTATTCAACATCCATTGTACATTCATCCACTGTACTCTGTAATCCACCCCACAAACCCTCACTCATGTCATATACATTGTACATTCATCTACAGTATATTCATGCATCCTCCAGTCATGAATGTTTTCCATTATTCAGCATCCATTATACATTCATCCATTTTACTCATACCCATCCCACATTCATCCATCTACTTTCATTTTTCGCACTCATCCATATGTTTATCATCCACTCTACATTCATGCATCCCTCATTCATCTGTTGCTTTCAGGTGGGAATGACCACGTCCTTTTATTACGTCGTCCAGCTTGTTTCTGCGGTAAAGGGTTGCTCTTCCGCGGGAATACACTCCACTTCTTCCTTGGCGCGTGGTGACACGGCCTTCAAGCGCGATGACGTGGAGTGAGCCCCGTGATGTGGCGTTGGCGCAAGGTGACGTGGCATGAGCGCAGTTGCTCACACGCTCACGCGACTAGGCTCACGCTGAGGCATCCTTGGTTGTTCAGATAGGTCATCTGTCACAGCTACCCTGCCTTCCTATCCAAGACAATCAAAGAGCTCAGTTTGCCTAGTGAGTGAGCATTTCGTTTGTGTACATGACGGTGTGTGTCAGAGAAAGATTTCTTTGAAAGACTACTTTGCATACATGTTATGCATTAAGCATTGTGACTCGTCTTGAGGTAACAGAAAAATGGGAATGTCTCTACGGGTTGGTGCGCAGAAAAGGTTGGCTATCATGATGAAGAAGGCTGGATAGAAGGGATGTGATGATGATTGTCTTTCTAGTTGTCTTATTGATTATTCTCACCTTCCTTGTTGTTTCTGTGTAAGCCGTTTCATGTAAAAGTAAAGTTGTATGAGAGTCCTCACATTGCAAATGAAGTCAAGCGAGATAGGTTGTGTCTGCGGTGCTCCCTTGTTTCGCCTATCAGCTACAGTGAAAGTGCAGCCATTGGCTGTCCTCCAATTTTAGTTGTGACTTTTACCATGAGGGTATAGTCCCTTGTGGAGACAAGTGTGGGGTTTGAACCACTAGTGCCAACTGGAGAGAGAGCCACATAGGCCTGACATTGTCCTTTGTGTCTTATGAAGTACAAATACTTATTGGCCTTTGGATGTTTGGTTCCAAGTCAAGAGATTTCATACATTGTTGGCTCTAGCAATGTATCTCACTCCGGGATCAATGATCATAAACTGAAGAAAAGAAAATGTGTTTGGTCCTAATATTGCGCATTTGATTGCGCGCGCAATCAAGTACGCAATATTAGGGATTTTTCTATGTTTCTAGAGATCCCATACCCATTGCATGAAAACCTGATGGGTTATTCTCAATTTTATGGATTTCACATAATGAAAAATATGTATGGGTTGCCAACTGTTAAAAAAAAAGACCCATGTAAAAGAAAAACTGAAATTCCATTAGGTTAAGCAAAATGTGACAGATGTGTTGTGCAAGTCCAGCAACCATCCACGAAGCTTTCGATTGCAGGCCGCCTGTCCATAAACCATCCAAAGAACTGGAGTAAGAAGCGCATAACACTACCGTGTATTAAGGAAGGAGGCCTGGCTTGCAAGCAGAGGCCAGAGCCCATGCAAGAAGAAAATTTATTGGCGACCAGCAGATGCTGCACATTGTGGAGGAGATAGGTGCAGCAGGTTTTTTTTTCCCTGAGACGACGGGAGTAACACCTGGGCTGCGGGTGAGGGAGAGATGAGAGATTCTGGGTTGCACTGCGATTTGAAGCGGGTTGGGGGAGAGAGGAGGGAGATGAAACGGGGTGGGACAGTAGGAGGAATGAGGGGAAAAGTGCAGTGGTGGAGGCGGGGGTTGCACTTTGCGAGCATGTGCAGCAGCAGGGGTTGCAGGGGCATATGTTCTTGGACATAACCTTAAATTTTATGGGGAAGGACTATCCGCTCTATCAGATATACTCTTGCAGTCTTCGTACTTCCATTTACTTCTCTCAGGCCCCTGGACAGAGTACAGAAAGCTGCAAATCGAACTGCAGATTGGTGACCCTTCTGTGAGCGCGGAGGGGCTGGAGATTGCCTTCTCCTACATGTATGGTATGAGCCCAGTTTTCACTGGAGATAATGTGATGGCAGCACTGGTCGCAGGGTGTTTTTGTTGGATGGAGTTTTGTGACAAGTGTGTGCGGTGCATTGTAGCCAACTTGAGGGTGGACACTTTTGTTGCTTACCAGCAGCTGTCCGAGCGGCATCGCTATGGCTGGTTTGCCGACCTGATAAGAAATGTTTGTTGGACATTTATTTGCCCGCATGCATCGCGTGAGGTCGTTCATCTCCTTCCAAAGCTTTCTTTGCAGGTGCTTCCCACCACTCCACTTCCCTCTTTACACCCCGCCATTCCACCTGATTTAGTAATCCCATCAGCCCCAAGTGTGGCATCAATATGGTTGGGGCAATCAGCGGGTGTGCATGTGCATAGCCCTATCCAGGAAGGTCTTTCCATTGCAGTGAGGGTCAAGTTCGGTGGAATTTAGGGGTTGTATGTGTTGCTCTTGCACATGACTCTGAGTCTGTCATTCAGAATTCTCGGGTGATGTTGAATCTGAGAAGGAAAGAGGTGAACAAGCCTGAGACTCATGACGTGTTCATCTGGAGAGGAATAATTCACACTGTGCCTTCTAAACTTGGCGAATATGAGGATTCGTTGGGTGCATATAGTCGGTTGGTCTTAATTACATCAATTGTGCGTGGAAGTGACATGGAATCTACTGGGGTTATGGAGGAGAATTCTAACGTGCTTGGCACTTGGATGGCACTTACTTCGGGAACCCATGTATGTCCAGATCTCACCCGGATAATCATTGCTACTGAAGTCTTGAGTGGAGAATCATTTTGTCTGAGCTATAGTGATGTGTACAGATATGTGTCAGTACAGTATCTCCAAAATAAAAAATTCTTAGGTCACGGGATATGAAATCCCCAGACGTAATTTCCATGTGGATGAAACATTTATGTTCTGGAAATTGGTGGTGAGGATTGGATTTGACGCCCACCAGTTTGCAACCATGGGGTCTGGGACACAAGGAACATGCACTCATTTTGGCACAAAGATTGTCAGGCAGCACTTTTAATGAGGGAATTCTATGATCATACTCTGAAGTGTGAGAGAAGTCAAGAATTTCTGAGGTGATGATGATCTGAGTTGTAGCTACAGCAACGAGTCAACGAATTTGCAGATTACTTCATTACCTACACAGGCAATGGTTTGTCTCTCCCTCTTAGTCATCATGGTTGCCACCTGTGAGAGAGATGATTAGTCACAACCCTTGTTCCTTCCAGCTAGTGAAGCTGGTTTGGCACCTTACTAGGTGGACAACGCGCACAGAGACCACAGGATAAAAGGTGCATTGGCAGGGTTTTATGTGTGTCGGTGGGGGGTTGGATTTACCAGACAGACAGGTAGGTACTAAGAGGGATCGAATAATGCTGTTGTGTGGCTGATCTAGCTCGTTTGGGGAAATAGTCCTTGTGTAGGTGTTATTCAGGCGGTTGAAATCAGATGAACTGTGGGTTCTCAGCGAATCATAGTGCAGACTGGAAGTTGGCATGTGTGAAACCCACTGATTTTGTTTCAGAATGCCCATGTGGAAAAGGTGAAAGGTCGACACTCACTCCAACGGGAAGGCTGCGTGGAATCTGACAGTCATGAGCAACAGCAACAAGAGAAACACAATGAAGGCTGATAGCTGGGAAACCCGGATCAATAATTGTTTATTCAAAGGTAAGTCTTACTAAGGGCATCAGCCTCTGACAAAGGTAGGTTCTATCCCTTTGTGTTCTGCTCACACCGGGCGCGGGTCAATGGCCACAAGGCTCTATCTTTGTCCCGTGCTGCAAAATTGCGGCTCCCTGATCTTTCTGTACTTTCACAATCCCTGATCTTCATCTATTCAGTGGCGTTTGTGTGTGTCACCTGTTCACTGCCTGTTGTTTCTTCTGTTCATTTATTCAACCCCAATGTTGATGTCCTGCACGTCTGTTTTCACATCTCCTTGCTATGACCGCCTCTGTATCCCCATCATTCCTGCGAACATTTGATATGACATACCTGGTTGGGGGGGTTGAGCCCACTGATATACCACAACCAGCAAGCAGGTTCGAAGGGAAAGGAGTATTATTAATACTAGAGACCATCGATCATGCAGAGTAGGACGATCATTAAGCCACTGCTGCTATAGCCTTCCATTAATTCGTTTATTCCTCTTTCATGGTTTTTTTCCGTACTGGATGAGGCATTTTTTTGGGGATGTTGAATTACTTGTTAGGATGTGAAACCGTTGCCTTGGATATTATGTACTGTTTTTCCATCCTATTGACGAACCTTCTCCAACTGGATGAACTTATTAACTTTTTCATCTGAACTAGATGAAATATGCAGCCTATGATGGCCCTGAACTGTTGTTTAATAATTAATTATCCTTAATTATGGCTCATTAAGAAATGAAACCCTAATCTCTACCCTACAACCTATTGTTTAAACCTAGCTAACGGATGACATCCGTCGGGTTTCGAAAAAAGTAGTGTTGATTACTCATGCTGCACGGATGAAAAATCGGGCATGGCCCTAGGGTGTCTTTCCCGCCATCAGCAGCACTCCTCGTGCTTTTGAGCTCGCGGGATGAGAGTTATGGCATCTGCGTTTTGCTGCGACCCTGTCTGCTGCTTCGTATCCATGCTGGACGAGCTCCTGGGGGTGCGCAATGGCGGCGTTTTGTCTCTTCTCACAGGCGGGAGACAATGTTGTGAATGCATCGTCTCTTTCCCTCCTCTGGCTTTTATGTTTCGCGGCGGCGCTCGGGTTGGGAAATATCTCTCTCTCCCTTCTTAAACCTAGCAAGGATGCTTGTATGCTTCACTTCTCCTTAATTGTGCTGGAGGTGGCTTGCTGGTGGCGATGGCGCACAGTTATTATCTTCCCCAATCGCTCAAGGTGCTTTTGGTGATTAGGATTCTTTTTGCTTTATGTCTTTCTCTCTTGCTTTTGAGGTTCTTAGTTGACATCGACGACAAGTGTAGGGGACTGTAATTTACCACGGGTTCCACAACAGGTCATGAATCACTGACCCGCCAGAAGCTGTCACCTTCAAAGCTTCGCGTATTGTTCCATCAGGATTGTTAAAATTCTTATTGTCGGGACGGGATCGACCCACCTTTTCCTAGCTGCAATTTACACTTTGTCAAATCCGGAAGAAACGTTTCCAACACCAGTGATTGCTGCTGCTCCATATCACTCCGTACGATTCGTTTTAAACTCATCAATATATTGTATTATATGAGTGTACCTGAAATGCTGGCCTCTCACCTTCAACTGCAGCCAGTGATTAAAGATCTGTTATCAAATTTCCTGCTTCGTGAGGCTCAGGCATTGTCTCTCTAAAAATTCGTTCGGACTTCACGCGTATTGTACTACCAGTCATGGAGTAAAAGGATCTGTAGAACAGTGGCTCTATCTTGTCAATGCAGATGATCTAACTGTATTTTTCATGTGTTGTTGATTGACCCATCAAGCAGGCGTATCCGGCACAGGCGTTGCCAACAAGATTATGCAAATCCCTAATTGCATCGTCAAGATCTGCATGGACAAACCAGATGCCTGCATTGTTGTATCCCTTGTTCTCCGCAAAGTAGCTCATGCGATCACTGGCTCGGGTCAGACGCTCCTGGTCGACTCCTACATAATCCCAGTAGGACTTGAACATAGTGGGATCCCCACTGGAATATAAACATGCGATCATTGTCAGTCTTATTTAAAAATCTAAAATTGAGCAAAGCGCCACTGTAGTTCAGAAGCAAGTTGCAAACCGAAATAGTGCAATACATGTAAATTAGATAGCTAGTGCCACAATACGTTCCAAATTACAGTTGGAGATATCACGAAGACATCATGCAGTTTCCTGCAAACACACGTAGAGATTTTGTAGATAGAAAAATTAAAGGAGTACACAGGCTGTAAACAGCCATGCACTTGCAGAGAAGTCTACGGGTTCTGATGCCGAGTAGATCTGCATACGTCCCAAGTCTACCACTTTAGCTATGAAGTATTGACAAACCAAACTCAACCAAACTGGGAGGTGAAGAGAGAGATTAACCCTCTCCGGTCAAGAATAACTCACTTATCGCAGTCCAGCATCGTACTTGCAGTTTCCGATGCCGTTGGGCCGATTGCATACGTTGCTGGAGCCATCAATCGACTAGTTTGAACGAACGAATCCGTTCCGAGATAGCCACCCTCTATCTATTTCAGTACCTGCAGGACTGTGAACCGCATTCATGAAGATTGCTGAGCCTGTAACTCTGCTGGACTGCTCGAGCCTGTCCCATCCACGTCCGTATAATCCACTGCAACGACATCAACAATGCGGATATCCATGGGATATTCCGTCCAAATGGTGGCGCAGACCTGTCCAAGATATCAACCGAGAAATGCTCCCAAGGGTGGTTCCTGCCGCACTATATTACGAGGACATCCTCACGCGGATCCCACACACCTGCCTTCTCTTCCTCACTCTTTCCTCTGTCTTGTTGTGTATATGGGAACTCTTCCCTGCGAGGGCTCACCGCGATGTGCTCGACCCCAACACCGACGTGGGCCCGAGGTGGGGGGACTTCCTCTGCTTAAAGATATAGGGTTACTTAAAGAGAAAGGAATTTAAGAGAAGAAAAGATGACAGGGCGTACGATCCCACTAGACCTTGCGCCTAAGAAGTCATTGCCCGTTCAGGATACTCCGTCAGAAAACGTCTCTGCAAATACGAAGGGAAAAAACCTGTAGGATCTACGTGTGTGTGTGTTGAGGACGACGAAGATGGAGATGAAGGCAATTGAGTTATCTTGCTGGCAGTGATGGCGAGCGCCGTGTGTGTGTTTGAGATTGATAGAGAGTAGGGCTGCCTGGTGCTAATCAAGACCCGTCGGAAGTGCAAGGCTTGTTAAAGTGATAGCGACTCCGCAACAGCTTAGCTTCAGGTATGTTCAAGATTACAGCAGCTGTTAATTTGAATGTTTGTTCTCAGTGGCAGATCTTATGTATAATCTGCAATTAAAGTATGATAGATAGACTGTTATTTTTGTTACAGTAGGTGGATTGAGATCAATGAACCTGCTTCGAGCTTACCATCTGTTTTTTCTTCTACTGTCCCCCCCCCTCTCTCCGCCACTATATTCCTTTTTCCTCATGTGTTAAAATAGCAGATCCAGCAGTAACTCTGAGATCTTGGTAGCCAGCACTCAAAATCATTTATGAATCCCCTGTCCCCAGGTGTTCAATCCCACAGTCACAAAAAAACAGAACAGTAAATTACCTCTTCACCCCACCAAACGGAACAGAACTATAGCTTCATCCATGCACCTGTTAGGTGTCTGTAGGACATAATAAGGTGACCAGTGTCTCACTTCTCTTGCACTCTTCAACTTTCCAACCAAAAACTTTGTTGACAAAGGAAAGTGCTTTGAACTCCACAATGACACACAATCTGAATGCACAGACTCTAATGAGGCAGCACATTAGGAGCAGGTGGAGAAGGGTTCAACTGTAAAGCCATCTCATAAATGGCAATGGCAGCCAAAGCCTTGGAGTCAGGTGTGGAGCGCCAAAGGGTGTGGTAAGGTACTACGTGCACCTTGATCAGCTCTCCATGCTCTGCAGGCGTGTCTATTGTCCTTGTAATGATTCTATCACCTGCCAAAATATGTTCAATCTAAGGGGTCATCACACTACATTGCTACTTTAAAATTCTGTTCAGCAGCATATAAGTACTTAGTTCTGCCTGTTCGCATCAACCACTGATTTTTACACCAACAAGCTGGAGAAATGAGTCCATAACATGCAAACAAACAGTTATGGCAATGTGACAATTCATTGCAGAAAAAAAAAGACCATTCAACATAGACTCTAGTACAAATGAGAACATCCAAAAGAAACTTAATAGAGTTGAAAGAATGGGAAGTGCTGAATGCTTAGGACGAGGCGCCATTCTCTCTCAACTCAGGCAGCTGGTCAGTGGTTTACTACCAAATGGGCTGTATCCTTCAGTGGTGAAATTAAGAGCTCTCTCTTTGGCTGCAAATCTGTGAGTGATGATTCATTGGATCATCATTCCTTTATTCTCTAATGCTGGCATCATACATTCCATGACCCACTAGTAATCAGGGAATAAGCAACTGAAAAATCCAGTACTCTTGATCATACAACCTGCATAGAGGGTACTAATACCGACTGAAAGTAACCTGCAAGGAAGGCTTTGTTGATTAAGGAGGCCCAGAGGGCTCATAGCACAGTGGTGAACTCTTTAGCCAAATTGTGGCATTGAGCACAAATTGAGCAATGAAAGATCTTCATCACTTCCACCCTGTTTGATACACAAAACCACAAAGTCAAAACAATATACAGCTGTGACATGGATCTAGACAAAACAAGAAAGGTCAGCACGCCATACAATACAAACACTAACTTTCTCTCTTTTTCATTTTGTCAGCCAGCCACTTCCACTTGTCAGCCCAATACCAAGCTGAGCGTTAACATATAAGAGATTGAAGAACCCTTGCCACCTGCCAAATAATGGCTTGGCCGTACCAAGAAAAGGTTGACGCCTGCCACAGCGAGCATAGTCTCTTCACCCGAAGGACTACTGCCTTCAGTTTGGAAGGTGCACACCTTCTAAGGGCCGTGACCGGCAGTTGCCCAAACTTCCCCCAAGGACTCGACGACCCCAGATACCCACACATTAGGTATCCTTTTATAGCTGGGTTGGCTATAATGGGTGACATCCAACAGCTTTGAACTCATGATCGCTCGTACGACGATCTTGTACCATTGGCCAGAGCATACTGAGAGCAGAGAGAGCAGAACACACGAAGCCGTATCAAAGAGGATAGAAGATACCGGTGAGGGGAACATTTTGCGACCAGTTGACTCGTCCAACAGAGCTGTAAGATCAACAAGCTCTGAGGTTTTGATGTGAATGCCCACTTCTTCTTCCACCTACTGAGTCCCAAGTCCCAACCAAAGTACTTCATCACCACCTTGCAGACTTTAAATTCTAACCAGTAAGATTCGTGGAAAAGAAGGACAGCAGTCTGTGGGGAGGAAACAAAAGAACAGCTTACCTCTCGGGCAGCGGTTCCAACAAAGTCCCCGGCATCATCATCCAGCATGCCAGCAGGAAGCTCCAGTCTGGTCCGCCCTACTGGAACCCTTGCCTGTGCACAGGAGTTGAAAACATTATCATTCAAGTACAACTTTTTGCATTTGTCGACATCATCAAGATTAAATGACACAAAACCCCTCCTGGTGGCCTTAATTAAAAGATCGCCGCAAGGATCCCAAATTACAGCTCCCATTCTGCCATAGAACCTTATCAGATGGACGAAAATCTTGTTACGGATCTACCACAGCTCTGATAAGCCACCCCATATGCAACATTGTAGTTTACCCTAACCCTAAATGTAAATTGAGCTGAGCAGACCTGTTCAGTGAGAACTGCATACTTCTCGCCCTCACACTCCAAGAGCATCAAAATGCCAACAGCTCCACCCCTTGCAAATACTATGCCTGGCAACTGGTTCCCCACCACAAAATATGAGAGGTGCTAGAATCAAAAGTTCTGGAAAATTTAATACTACGCGTGATATTAACCAGACTTGTTGTAACTCTAGGGCTACACTAGCAGGGCTGTAGTCAACAATATGCTTCCTAATGTGATGTAATCTTGAAACTCAACTTATCCTTTTAAGCATATGTCATTAGCTCTATTGGAGAGTAACTTCAACCTTACTGCTCCTTTAAACCCAACACAAATTCCATGAGGGAGGGACCATGTGCGTGAGGGTTCCTCCAAGTCAATGTTCACAGGGAACAGTCCACAGGAATTCTGTATACTCGTATATTCTACATCACCATAATCCAAGAGATTACCTTAGCACCTGTCTCATCATCCACGACCTCAGCTTTGAACTTAACAAAGCCCACGCGCTGCCCGAACATGTCTACACTCTGCTCCTCAAACATCACACCACAAAGCCCTTCATAGAGTCAAATCCCTTCAGTACTTGAAGGGTCCAAGGATTCAAAGCACTCCTTGATATAATCTGCAAGGCAAAAATCAAAGTGAAACAGCCTGTATGTGTGTCTGGGCCCCCATGGAAGGCTTCCTGCATGTTTAACTAGAGAGCACATTGCCAGAGTGGACACGATGCTCTCTAGGGTGATGTTAATGTCTCGAGTCAATACTTCATTAACAATGTAACTACATTGCCATTGGCACATGCACCACAAACCATATCACAGGGAATAAACTTCTCACAAGGCCCACACCCTTAAGGAAAGATTTCAGCCACAGGGAACAATCAACCATTAATCTGTCTGCATGTAGCTATCGAGATCGGATACAACATCATCAAAACCCAAGGAGCAGGCTACGATACAGGGAACAAATGTAGCATAATCACCGTACCCTTCAGATACATGCTGCAAGCCAACCAGGTTGTGGACATGGTGGTAATCTGAAAAAGTGGAAACCATGCGCATACCTGGATGAGGACTCGGCGAAGAGAGCACCGGGCTCCCCCTGCGGCACACAGGGATGCCGCCTTTTCTGCATATTCATCATCACGGGATCTGCTGCTATCAGGTCATGATCCATTTGCTGGATCGTGGCATTGCCTTTCTGCAAATTCAACGCAGTATGATAGCACCCCGCAGAGAGTATCTCGACATCTGCCCGAGCATCTCGGCCTGTATTATCTACATAATCCGTCGCTCCTCGTAACAGATCCAGGGTTTCAATCCAGTTTCACAAAAGACGCTGAAACATCCCCTGTCCCAGATAATCTTTCCTGGAGTCATTTTGATAAGATTCTCACTGTACCAGAATGGTACAAGAGTCCCTGATATATAATCATAGAAGTGTAAGGTTAGTCCATCAGCAAGGCCAGAAAGCCTGCTTCCAGTTATTCTACTGGGACATAACCAACAAATTCCAGGGATGAAAAGACCACTTGGCCCCTGCAGGAGATCAAGAAATCCAGGAAAAAATCACGGGGCTGTGTCTGGTTCAAACAGAAAGCCGTATCTTTACCGACTGTCAAGATGACAATAACCACCATCCCTTTCGTCGTGATCTGCATAAATACCTTGTCTGCCTTCACTTCCATTAAGTGGTATTTTACACATCCACTCTAGAAGCCGCCATGACATGGAAGCCTTCCCTAAAGCAATCAGGTAATCACTCCTTCGGGTAAGGATGCCAAAAGGATCTCCACTGCTGCTCATCATCAAAGCGTAAAATCCCTGACAACACTTTAGCATCTTGCAGGGCACTCGAGAAGTAATCAAAGATTGTCAGCATTCATCCTTCGCCATACAGGTTGCACAATCGAGATACCAGCCTCTTGTAACACATAGGCAAGGTCCCCAATCTCTTCCACAAAGAATATTGAGACACCCCCTGAAGAGATCAAGTAAGGGATTCCCAATTTTTGTGAAAGAAATCTGCTTAACCTCCAGGATTGTTCCTGTAAAGTATTCCTGCGGAATTGCTTGTAGTACAGAGATCATTGCTGTCAGATCATGATCGAGCCCTTGTATCCTGTCAGTGCCAAGTCACTTGTAGTTCAGGGATGATCTTCACGCCCTCCCAGATTGTGACTAAGGCTTGGTCTGTCGGGAATGTAACACAGCACGTCCAGGGGCCACTTGCAAGGGCAAAAAGACTTTGACAAGGCATCATGGAAGCGCACTACGGTAAATGGTCCTAATAATGCTCACTTTCACCATATCGGAACCACAGCTTCACTTCACCAACATTCAGCACAAGAGGAGCAGAGCAGGGCATACAAGAGCTTGGTCGTTGATTGCGACACCTACAAAATGTACTCACGAGCCACAGACTCACATCAACTTCACTGCCTTGCAGTACAAGAAGACCCGCGTAAGACAGCAGCATGCATCAACCCCTACCTTACAGTAGCACTCTCTCTGCCTACTACGAATGAGCACCCCAAATGACTCGCACTCACTCAAGCATCAATTCTGGACCAGCAATGTACATGACAGGGGGTGCAGGCTATTTGCAACTAAGTTGTGGCGTCTCTCCATCTCGCATTGCTTCTCCCCTCCCCTCCCCTCCCCCTGCTGGTGCTACGTAAATGGACCCATGGCACGTGGCTGGGCACAAGGACAGTGAGCAGCGTTGGATTACTGTTCCAGCTGATTTTTTCTCGAAGACCTCTCATTCAGCTCTAACATGAATTAGGGGCAGTTTAGGCTTTGGTGTAGGCGGGCAGTTTAGGGTGTAGTTTGGGTGGGAGCACAGATGGACCACAGGAGTGCTTGAGGAGGCTTGCTGGATTTTTGCTGGTCCTGTGCAGCATGTCTAGTAGTTCGACATGCTTCCAACCCCAGCCCCCTTGCTGAGCAACTTGCATCTCCACTTCCAGTTCTCTGTCTCCTCATGGGCTTGACCAACCTGCCCCAATTACAGTGTGGACCAGATGCCAGGGCATAGGCCGGATGCAGCCATGTATCTCCAACATCAATCTCTGTTATATACATTTCTCCCCTGCTGTGCACCCCAATGGACAAATCACTCCACTACCAGGCAGCATACGTGGACCAGAGCAGTGCTTGCCAAAGCCTGCTGGCTTTTTGCTGGGGCCGTACAATGTACATGCAATCCATATTCCATTGTGCAGCAAGTACCGGGACAAAAGGAGCCAACGGCTTGATGTGATGGCAGGGGCTTGCTGGTCTCACACATATGTGCAAAGTACCTGCTATGGGAATTACACCCCTTCCCCCCCCTACTGGGGTCAGTTCCCTCAGCTCCTGTTTCAGTGCCCTCACTTGTTCATACACTCCCCCCAACCTCTCCACTCTATTTACCTATTTCACATCTACTAGTCTGGCATTTGTCTACTTTCCACTCTGCAACTGTGGGATCAAGTGCGTTACTAAAACCGTCATTCAAAAATTATGCTTTACACATTCCAGACCACTCCACTCTTCACCAAAAGTCCCCCATTTCAGGGGACAAAGTGGACTACTCAAATATATTCAAACATGATTTCACAATACATACTCAAATAAATTTGCGTTGCATCAAACCAGTCATGTCAAAAATATTTAGTTTCAAGAATTCAGACATGAATCTACACTATATTCTCAGACTATCTTGGCTGAAACAAAGCAGTTCTGTACAAAATTTCTGACATAACCACAAAATGAGACAGGTCCTGCGCCCTTCAAGTACTCCATCTGTGCCTGCAAATACATATAAAATACCAAAACACATAACTTAGAAACAACAATAAGTGTTAGAAATATTCTTCAACATCTCCTCTTGCTCTTGTTCTCCTTATCCACTGGAAATTTCGACCATAAGTCCGCACCACGACCATCATCTTCTGCAAAACAATCACAATCACATATCAATATTGTGCAAATATGTATAGAAGCAAATAAAATGTTGACTCACTCAGTGGGAGACGCAGTTGGCTCTCCCTTCTCGGAGTAGAACTGGTATCTGATCTTTGCGCGGTCAAAAATCGCGCAGACCACGAAGGCTTGGTGAAAGGTGAAAGGTGACCCCAGGCGTACATCTACTACTATGGACTCATCATAATGGTAGTGGATGTTGTACGAGAGTAGTTTGTACACATCATGAAGCTCTCTGAATATTTGACGCCGCTGGTCCTTATGAACGCGTCTTACTTTAAGCGCAATTCTAAGGGTCCTCATGAACTCCTGATCGCCCACAGTGAGCTCACGGATATTGGCTGTAGCGGATCCGTGGTGTGATATTCGCCCACTTGCCACCGATTTCTCCGCCCAATGCTCTGGGCATTTGGAAACACAATTCGTAAATATTAATACAAGTGGAGTTCAAAATTAGACATAACAAAAACTTCAATAAATTTCAATTGTTGCGGCGCACTCACCCAAGGCGGAACGCGTCAAGATCGTAGAATAAACCGGCAACATCCTATCCACCAACACCGTCCTCTTCAATTCAATCTTCAGCTCTGAGACCTCAGCAGCCCTCAAATCCGCAGCTCTCTCAGCAGCCCTCTCCGAGAGACCTCAGCAGCCCTCAAATCCGCCTTACTCTTCAGCTCTGAGACCTCAGCAGTGAGTTCCTCAACCTTCTTGTACAGAGACTCGAATGGTACATCCTCGGAGCTGAACAACCTAGATGGCACCAATCTTCGCAAACCCAAAGCATGAAAGCGCACTGAAATCTCCCGCATGGCCGCCATCATCCTGCAGTTGCTTACACATGTCAATATGGAAAGTAGAAGTGGTGATTGAACATAGACCCCTACTCTCAATCAAATTGCCAGCTGAACTGTGCTAATTTCCTTGTCAAAGGTGAGGTGGTCTTATTGGGTGACTTCAATGCCCCACCATTGGGCCTTTTGGTGAGGATGAACTGAATTTCTAATGGAAGACGGTCAGATAAACTGTCCCAAAGAACTTTAACTTTCAACCTTGAATAATAGGTCAAAAGGAGACCTAATGCACTGGACCTGTAAAACCACCAAGCTGTTCTTTATGCCCATTTAAGCTGACAAGCTGAGTTCCATACACATCACAAGGGAATCTACCCATCTATCCTCAATTTTATGGACCTACCAAACTGTAATATATTTTTGGAGCTTCATCATTTCAATACCCATTTTGAGCTGAAAGCCCAAACTGAGGAACCATCCATTGTGGATTACCAAGCTTAAGGGATACCGTGGTACCCATGATAAACCATTACGGCATGATTTGATATTACGAACAGAACAGGTATCATAGTGGACAAGAGTTTGTTTCCCCACAGTGCCAGTGTGTTGATTGACAGAACTGATATTAGTACCTCTGACCACGTCTTGGTTTGGACTAAGATCAAAAGGTGTTTCCCCAACACCAAAAGATCTGTGAAATGTTTGATTTGGAAGTGGCACATACAAAAATTTCCAAAATGAAGAGGTCAAGGCTGCATATGTCCAGGCCTTGCAAGAGGTTCTCCCTCACTTGGTCTATTCGCTCCAAGACTGGCAGTGCAAGAAATGAAGTCAAAAGAGGTGTGGATTCTTGGGAGAGTTTCATCTCCTCAGTGGCTGACAATCATAGGGAGGACACTAACTATCAAAGTACCTAAAAAGATATGTATGTCAACGTATGCCACAATCATACTCTACACAAAACCAAGACAACAACAATGCAAATTCCATTTCAGAAGTGTCTTTTGCCTACCTCTACACATCAGGTCAACTCAGCATGGAGAAAGGAAACAGTGTGCATTAATCCGCAGGGATGGTGGTAAGAACAGCAAGCATCCTTTGATGCATTCTATGATTCATATCTAGTTGTGGAAGAAAGAACGAAAGAAGCCCACATACAGAGACAGAAAAACAGAGCCACAGTAGAGATTGTGGGCAGGACACAATGCGAGTCAGAAATTGAGCGGGAAGATATTTTACAAAACAGAGAGACGTACGTTGCGGAAAGAAAGTGGATGAAGATCTTGGCACTTTCAGAGAAGGCAAGAATATTCACAGGAATATCCTTCTCTCCTCCCAGTGCGCATGGGCGAGCTCCGCAAGCTTCCCTTTCACAATTTCTCTTCACATTGGCCTGCGGTAGGTCTCACTCTCTGGCCCTGCTGCCGTCCCTCCTCCCCTCTTCTCTCCTCTTTCCCTTGCAGACTTGTCTTCTCCCAACATCTCTTGTACGGGTTTGACATAGACCTAATTGACAGACAAAATGGTTTAGGATGGGAACATGTTCTCTGTTCCCAATCAAAATGAGCGTTCAGACGTTCAGACCCGGATCCGCTCCGGCCCACTTCGTCTCCTTCTTAGCTTCCTTGTTGAACCGTCTGCAGGGAACAGGGATTCATGATTACAAAAATGTTTTGAAAAAATAAAGTTTAATCAGGATAACAAGGGGTACTCTTTATCCAATTATTTTTCTCATTGCCCCTAATTTTGGTCTCTTGGAAGTTTGATCCTTGGACCAGTTAAATTTTATTTAATCTAAAGCCAGATAAATATCTGATATGATCCTCTACAATTGTTCACTATATTTTGTGTTCCTTGAGGTGTAACCGAATACCACTTACACCATTGGGTTTCGACCCTTGGACCACTGGCATGGCAGGTGAAGCCCTCTGTGGCATCATGCCAGCACTAGTGGTGTGAAACAATGATGATTTATGCAAGTCGCCCTTGTTTAATCTGTAACATATCATGTTATGATTATAGGGCAACATACTGACTTACTTTTTGCCCCAAGTAAGCCAGTAACACATCATATTATGATGATGTACGTGGCAGCGTAATGGGGGGCATACTCTTTCGTATGATCAAACGAGCTTTTGACGAACTCTGCATCCTAAGGGTAACTTCCTGCTGTCAGAAATGAGATGCTCACAGGGAGGAGTTTGGACAAGAATATGCAGACCACGGTGGTTTGTATAGCCCTACCTGATCATAAACGCATTGGTATGGTAAATGGTCCTAATAATGCGCGGTTCGCAACAATGTTCCCAATATTGTGCACCTGATTGCGCAGTTTGGATGAATGTTATACGTTATCATCCAGAACATTCCATCCACTTTCTACCTGTCACTTCCATGCATTCATCCACGCGCTTCATGCTTCTTGCTTCCCGCCTCTGCTCCCCACAGCTGATTGTCACGAGATCGGGCATTGCCATGGCGTGAACTCCATCGATCTGGCAGAGCAATTACAGACAAGGTCTCCATCAGATCTTCATAAAAATAATTGTCATCACATTTTCCACAAAATATCCATGAAATAGGTCAATGCGGTTATGGAATCTGTCTCATACTCAAAATCGTGAACCTTACATCTACAACAATGGAGCGACAATGAGGATGTAGCCACGAATGGTCAACTGAAAACAGCAGCGGCAGCATCACAATTGATAGAACAAGGCACTGCTAATGAAGGCACCTTCTTCAACACATTTCAGCCTATTTTTCCTATTATCAGAGTTGTCCCTAAATTTTCATGTTGAATTCTGCAAGTTAGCTCGTTGGTGTAAGAGGGCCGGATTTTTTATCTCATAAGTGGTTTTGATGGGGGCCGTATCAAATCTGAGTACAGGTGGTGAAGCAGTTCAGGATTCCCACATCTGTTTGAACTTCCTATTAGACCCGAAGTAAGTACTCATTGTGGTTAGCTCCTTTTCAAGGGTATACTGTTTTTTCTCAATGCGGATCACTTTTCTGATTGAATAATGTAAGAGTTTGACAGATTCTTTGAAATTGTGTGGCAGTAATCCACTGATATTCCCAAATAATCAAATCTGAAGGATGAATGTCTATATCCGGTCTCTGTCATTGAAGGATCAACATGTATTATGGGACGGAAGCAAGATCGTTGAGTGCAGGAATGTGGTCAAATTCACTGACACACATGTACAAACTATTACATATGTGGGTCTATATTTTACGTAGAGATTTACATATCTAAGTACAATGCACATACGTGCACTGAACATAAGGGCCATGTTGTCTATTGGGCAGGTTTTTCCAGCAAATCAAGAGAACTTCCACAAAAGTACAGACAAGGCATACTGGAAGGCAATGGCACAACTGCTTCCCAATGAACTGTCAGGATTGCTATAGGTGAAGGGTCGCGGCAAAGATCTAAGGACAGAAAAATTGGTGTGGAGGCCAACAAGGGTCCCAAGCTTGGAAAACCTATGATTTAGGCCGCATGCGGCAGGTCCTTCTGAAGCTGAAGCAAAATACAGGGTGGATCTGCTTGCCAATTGTTTGACGTGTGACAAGGGAGATGTATCCACTCTGTTTCTAGGTGTACATGTGCTAAGGGAGAATAGGGTGAATAAGGTAGCACAAAATGGTGAAAGCGTGCAAGGGGTCTTCTCTGTGGGGGAAGAGAGTTCATCGTGTCATGACACCTGCCCCGAGATTCGAACGAAAATGTAAGGAGCGTGGCAAGTGGACAGAAGAATCAATGAAAGAAGCTCTCGAAAGCATTCAGTCAGGGCAAATGGGCCTTCGCGCGCAGCTGCAAGATTGTACAACATTCCTGAATCTACCATCCACAGCTGGAAAACAAAGAAGGTGACATCCAGGAAACTTGGCCCACCCACTGCTTTGAGACCAGATGAAAGTGCACTGGTGAAATGGTGTGAGGATATGCAAGTTGTAGCCCATTGTGTATCTTTGCAGATGTTAAAAAGCAAAGTCAAGCAAATTTGTGAAGGTCGTTCCACACCTTTCAAAGCTGGATGCCCGGGAATAAGTGGTGGAGGTTTTTCCAATTGAGGCACCCACACCTTGTTTTGCGGACTCCACAATGACTCGATGTTAAGAGAGCAAAGAATGTGAGTCCAAAGTGATGTAGTACCTTCTACAAGTTCATTGGTGAAACATATGCCAGGTCCAAGTTCTTACCATCTCATGTGTGGAATGTCGACGAAACAGGACTTTCAGCAAACATAAAGATTGGTAGAGCCAAAATCATTGCAAGGAAAGGAAGCAAGGCAGTTTTGACTAGGAGTTCTGGTAATCGAGAATGGCTGACAGTTGTAGTTTGCATCAACGCAAGTGGACAACGGATACCATCTCAATACATTTTTTTCTTCTTCTGGAAATTCAATTCGTGATAACTATATCATCAACTGCGAAGCAAGCAGGGGCAAGAATGAGTGTGTAGCCAAGTGGGTGGATGAATAATGACCTGTTTCATTGAGTGGTTAAAGCACTTTCAGCAGTCCGTGCCTAGAGGAGTAAGTCCTGACAACCCACAAATTTTTCTCCTGTTGGATGGCCATGGAAGCCATCTCACAGAGGAGGCTGTGAAAATTGCGCGAGATAAGGTTTACAAGTGGCCCTACTACACCCCTCACACTTCACATAGGCTTCAACTATTGGATGTGGCAGTCTTCCGAGCATTCAAGCTAAGGTTCGGCCAGCTGCGGGAAGAGATGATTGCAGCGAACCCAAAGTGGTTGAATGGCAATGGCAATAAGGTGGCATTGGCAACTTTGGCATCTCAGGCCCTAGAGGCAGCTTGCACTATGGAACATTAAAGCAGGGTTCCGCAAAACAGGGATATTTCCATTAGATCCACATGCTCTTGACTCTCATATGGGCCCCAAGTACAATATTTGACTCAAATGACCTTGACAGGGGTTCAACCTCAAGTTCAGGGCATCATGAAGACTCGGGGTCTGACAAAGAATCAACCCATGAGAGCCCTTTTAATGACAACATTGAAAATCCACCAGAGTCTCTCTTGGACCAACACATTTCTGAGGTATGTGGTGTTCAATAACACCATTGTAACATAAACTCCTTAGGTACCTGGAGGCAGCAAAGGTGGAGGTAAATCTTGTTCCACGATTCTTTCACTGCTTGCCTATATCTTCTGTTGATGGAGTCTTCGTCACAGTCATTGTCTTGAGGAGCACTTACCTCCTTACCTTTGCGTCGAGTCCGCCCAGACGATGCTCTTCCGTGCTGCTTCTTTCTCCGCCCTTATCCTCTCACGAATTGCTTTGGCAATCTCTTTCTGTTGCCTGCAGTTCTTCTTGCCTTTTATGACATTCAGCTTGCTTTTGTTCTTTGTCTTTGGCCCTCTGGAGGCGGCCAACTTCCAATTTCTCAAGCCTTTTTTTCTTCCTTTCCTCTATATCAAGTTTGGGTTGTTGGCCAGCTAAGACCTTTGCTTCCTTCTACAACCGTTGCTCTCTCAAATACTCCTCATGCTCCGGGCCAGTGATGCACGCTTGCGATGCAATAGTCTGCCCTCGAACTTCTATAATACGAGGTGGCGGGAGGCTTGGTAATGTAAGAAGATCCACAAGTGTCGGCCTAGGCTCATCAATGCTAAGTTGTGACACACGTTGTGATAACTCTGATATGTGGCAGGTGGTGGCACAAGTATGTTGCAAGTGGTGAGCCGGCCTCTTTGAACACCCACCGATTGCAGGTGGTGAGCCGACCTCTCTGAATCAAAGACCACTCGAACTGTGCATGATAGTTTTCTTGCCAATGAATTTGATCGACAGGCACTTATAATTAGGTGAGTTGGTTGTTTACACACTCCCTGGCTGCAGATTTGATACACTTCACCCGTGCCCCTTG
>CM060731.1:32244077-32351504 GCA_030704615.1 Takakia lepidozioides | reverse complement strand
CACAGCCTACTAAAGTTACACCATCCATAGAATCAGTGCAAGTGGACACATAATAACTTCAGGAAAAATGAATGACGGAGAGGAAACGGAAATTACTTTAAAAATAGACACGTGGAGGTCAGGGTGCGACACACAGCAGAGAATGAAGTGCAAGGACAGGTGTCAAAAAGAAAGAGGACAAGAACGGCCGTCAAATGGGATGAAAGGCGGGCCCATTAATGAATACGGAAAAAGAAAACGGAACGAACGGCAAGTACAGAAAAGCCGAATTCATGTCGCATGTGTGATCCTAGTGGACTATCCAACAGGGAAAGTCCACTAAAAAGATAAAAGTTAAAATCCAGTCACAACAGATACAGCCAATAGAAAACCAGAGAAATGATCAAGAAAATGGAGGGAAATTGAGCGCAAGAGGCGGCGTCGTTCTGAGTAACGGGCGTCTCGACAGGACAGGCCATAAATGCTATAACTTGGAAACTATGGAGGAACTAACAGACTATACGCTCGCAATATTACTTACGCAGTGGCATAGACACGAAACGACAGAGCAGAGCTTTTCTCTTGAGCAATGCTTGCAAGCCCGCAGGCTTACAAGAGATTACCATAGCTTTCTGCGGCAACCATACGTTTATGCTTTGTGCACTACAGGCATTCCTGCAGTTGTTACAGCCAAAGCAGTTCTGGTGAGTCTAAGATGAAGAGAGTGAGAGGAATGGAGGAAATCAGGGTGAAGAGCACCACAATTCTGCAGAAACAAACGATGGCTACCCCACAGGCGATAAGATACTGGAGGAGCTGAGATGGAAGGATTGCAAAGCCTAGATTGGACACTACACCATAGACAGTACATGTTACAATTTTTTGCAGAACTTTGAGCCAAGGACAGGAACAACAACTGTGAAGGAGTTGAATTAATGATTAGTCCCCTATACCTCCAGCAATTGTTTCGATTGCCAGCAGTCAGGTGCATGTGGGGGAACACAGGCAAGACTGCAAATAGGGGACTTTTTCCAAGAAGGGAGTTTCTTTAAAACTCAGGGTTATGCTTGTACCAAAGCTGTGTACCCAGGGTTAAAAGAGATAGGCCAGGTATTGAACGTTCTGTTTGCCCTGAAACAGAACCAACAATATTTGAGCAGATCCTTCACAGAGGAAATACTCAAAGGCCGAAAGGGACAAGAGGTACAATGGGCGGACATAATGTACACGCACTAGTAGAGGAGATGAAAAGATTACAAGGTACTACCGCAAAGTCTCCTATCATAGTGTCTGGCCCAATCATTGCTCAAATAATCCTTAATTCTGGCATACTTAATGCACAAGAAATGAAGGAAATGGGAGTGTTTGAGCCAGAAACAACTGTAATGGAAGAGCAAGGCTCTTCACACAGTGAGGGTGGACTAGCAGCACAACCCGAGACTAAGAGGCAGAGAAGGGGAAAGACTGTAGTGGCGGATCCACTGGCTTCCGGATTCCGCATGATAATGTTTCCCAAGCTCATGGCCAGGAAGGGGCACAGCAGCACAGACAAATGCTATTACTGGAAGCAGGACCTTCAGAGAGGGAGCAGGAAGTTACTTCTGCATCACAGCCAACACAGCCACTTGAACGACTTGTCACAAGGTCACAAGTTATCCATGCAGCTCAACCCGAAATAATTGATTTGGAAAGTGAAGGGATAGATATTCCAACTACAGAACAAATAGTGGCAGAAATAGAGAAAGGGGACCTTCTCTATGAATATTCTGGTCTGGTCAAGGAGACAGAAATCCCAGAGGTGCAACAGTTGCCCAAGGGAAATCCTGAGGTGCATATAATGCACACACCTGTGTCGGAGGTACCACAGGCGGAAGGTCATGACACTGTAACACCAGTCATAGATGAAGTAGTTCAGGAAGAAAATCCGATGGGACAATGGACTGAATGGTTAGTGAGACATCATACTGTTGAAGATCAGGAGGAACAGCAGCAACCTCACCATGATGACCCTCAACAGGCAATGCTGATGAGTTCCATAGGCAGGACACTTAATTTGTTGGGGACTTATGTCAAATCCCATGTTCCAATTACCCAATTGACAACCTTGAAAGAGGAACTCAGGAAGGAGTTTGAGGCTCGACTTGCCACTGAGTGTGCAAACAAGGTCGATGAAGAGGTCACTCTCAAGATGAAGCAGGACTTGGGCAATACACAAATGGCTTTGCAGTTGGCCAAGCAAACAATTGATTGAGGCAGGCCTCGCGCAAGACCAGTTGCACGAAGCACATAAGCAACAGCTATACCAAATGCAGGTGCAGCATGAAAGCAAGTTGCAATAACTGAATGCACTACATACGGAGTTGCAGACAGTGCATAACAGGATGGCGATACAATGTGCTACATTTACAACTATGCTTGACCAATCAACAAAAGAAATAAACAGTCAAGCGGAAAAATGTACGAAGGCAGAAGAAGAGAATGTTGAGCAAATGAATCTCATTGTCGATATGAAGAATACAATCTGTCGCCATGAAGATACTTTCAAGCAATACAGGCAGAGGGAAGCTGATCAAGAGAAACACATCGTGGAGTTGCAACAAACCATCGTGGCCAATAGAAATGAAATCGCGGTCAGTAACAAGGCTTCGAAGGAAGCCAATAATCTACTTGCTGCCTATGCGCAATTGGTTGAGCCACAGGCGAAGCGCATGGAGGCTTTACAACAACAGTTGGAATTGTACAAGCTAAGAGAGGAGCAAACTCTCAGGGGAACCACAAGCAGCTTGGTGGATAACAGCCTTATGCAGGTCTGGTTAGCACAAGGGCCAGTAGAGGACAAAAGCCCACGGAAGCTCACCCAAAGCGAGATGAATGAGCTCAGACTGCAGGTGCAGAACATTGCCACAACTATATAGACAATGTCTATAGTAGGATAGCAGAGTTACAAGAGGATGTAGACGGACTCCAGACTCAAGTGGAAGACCTCACTTCAAACATCGACCAAAGAGTCTATATCCCTCAGGAACAGCTAATGGCTTCTTATTTGCAAGCCAGAACTCTGGCTTTTCAGTCTTCACAGGAGGTGCAGGAGATGCCAATGATACAGGAGCCAGTACCACCACCACCACAACAGGTCAGTGTACCAGTAGCTGAACCTGTGGTTACTACAACCACACCACAGCCACCACAGCCAGAGGTATGGGGCAATGCCGCTTTTAACCCACCTAAAACTCCAGCTGCAAGGGAGTACAGCAGGGCTATGCTTATGCCCTTCAACCAAATTCCCATCATGTTGGATTTGGCTTGGAAAGAATTTAGTCCTCCGCAGTCATTCGCACATTACTACCAAATCATGCGTATTTGGCTGCCAGTGGCAACTAGGACTAAAGTTCTTCCAAACAATCGACATATTGAAGATCATCACTTTGCACAATACTGGCACGAGGCAGGTACCATGTTGAGGGAATTGGTTGCTTTCCAGGTTGTACATGGACTCATTTATACCAAGACCAAGGAGATAGCAAGTATTGTCATGGGGTGCGGGCTATACTACGCTGCTTGTTTTCTGGTACGTTACCACATTGAGCAACAAAAGATGCAAACACGCTTTCAAAGTTACTCCAGTGGAGATCATTGGGTATTACCTTCGGTGCCACCTCATATGTACCTATATGACCCAAAAGTTATGATGCAGAAGGATTCTCAAATTCGTTCATGGTTTCAAGCAGCCTGCAACCATTTGTCAACACAGAAATTTGGACTTGATGACATTTTCTATAAGGGACATGTGGCATGGAAGTACTTGCACGCTGCACCAGTAATTGGTACCCCACTCATCTGGACAGACAAGGAGCTCAGTGCCTACACCAATTTTGCTGTTCAGCGGTTACACCAAGTTGTAAAATACAAACTTCCAGACATGGTAGGACAGCATTGTATGCCCCAGATGATTCCACAAAAAGTTCGAAAATTAAAACACCTGAGAGGCGATGAGGATTCTGATACAACTGTTTCTTCACAGAATTCTTTTGACATGGGAGAAGACTATGCAATTCAGATGGAAGAGAAGAAACAAAGGGGATCTCCTATGCCGGAAAGATTACCTCGATATCAGCCTCCAGAAGGCCTCACTTATCCAGGTAGTGATCAACCATCTCCGTCAACCAGAGACAGACCTCGGGCTCGTACACACAGTCCACCACGAAACTCTCAACGTCAACAAGGTGCTCACTCACAAAGGTTTGCTACTCGGAAACAGTAAACCGTGAGGACACGGCTTTTTGAGGGGGGAAGGGGTAATGTTAGAGGACTGTAGGGGACTTAGACACTTATACGGGATCTGTAGGGTACCCTTAATTTTTGCACAGACTGAGACCAACAGGAGCCTTAGGGGTGACAGCAGCGCACTGTAGAGGGGGGTTACACAGCCAACACAGCCCGTCACAGTCGTCACAGCCCACACAGCCAACACAGCCCGTCACAGTCGTCACAGCCCACACAGCCAACACAGCCCGTCACAACCCACATAGCCAACACAGCCCGTCACAGTCGTCACAGCCCACACAGCCAACACAGCCCGTCACAGTCGTCACAGCCCACACAGCCAAACACAGCCAAACACAGTCGCACAGCCAGTCACAGGCCGTCACAGTTTCACACAGCCAGTCACAGCTTGACACAGCTGTCACGATCATAGGGAACGAAAAGTAGGACAGGGAACGACTGTGGGGAACAATACCTGCGAAGGGAACATGTTAGTTCACAGACGACGGTTAGTGAGGGAAACGGTTAGAACTGCGGATAGGAAGATAAAGGGAAAAACGGGGAATTGAGGGGATGATCATTATTCGGGGAGGACTTCTGAGTCAGGCTGGAGCGGAGATCGGAGGCAAGAGATGGAGAGCACGGTGAAGGAGAAAAGAGGATTAGTAGATGCTTGTTATATGCAAAGCTGTAGTGATATTGGAGAGCAGATTAGAGACATAATGGCTTCGGCCTGATACCTGATAAATCATAATCTGATACTTATAAGATACAATCACACTGTGTAGAGAGATCTGAGAGAAGCTGTGGATTGAATGGATGAGTGAAGAAAACCGATAGATTGATGAAGCAAACTAATACTTAATTATCAATGGTAAGGTAGCTAAGATGAATGCGAAAAGGGAAACAAATAGGAAACACCCCCATGATACACTAGCTGTAGGTCATGACTGATTGTTCTGCGCGGGCTGAGTACTTAGAGATTTCCAACTCTTCTATCTTGGAGTTTCCGCCTCGGATAGCGAAGGGATGGGTTAGTAAAAGCCGCGCGACAGGGATCCCAACAAAATAGCGCGGGCAGTGAGCATATGTACAGATGGCACCCCTCTCGTGGGAAGAGTTCCCCATCTGGAAGGCGAAGAGAGATTCGGGTCTTGCAAACGGAAATTGGACACCCCTCCCGGATCGGATGCAGATTCCCATAGGGCGGACAGGATCAACTTCTCGACGCCACGTGTTCCCTTGGATCAGAGATGGAATTGCGGAACATCCACAGGTGAGGGCCATTCTGCCCCAGACCGGACCCCTGCATCAAGCACTATCACTGCAATGGTTGAAGACCAGAACGTGGTGCCGCATGTAATAGAGTCCATGTGCTTGGACGAGGTTTGGCATATAGAACGCACAAGTGCTGGATTGCGTGTGAAATGCGCGGCGATCAGGGCCACCAATCATGAAAAATGTACATCATTAATATCCAGAGGGAAAGAACGCACTGCAGCTCCTACATTCACTGGTTTGTTTCTCCCTTATGGACAAGGAGAGGCAAAGAACCACAAGTTCTGGTTCTGTGCTGACGATTGCGGGAGATGTGTGCATGGGACAGTGAGGCCCTTCGTGGTGAGGAAGCCTACTCCACCAACCGTGTGGCCTGTGAAGATGGGCACAAGTCTCACTCACCAAGAGATCGCAATGCTGGAAGAGGCGGGTTTCTCCCTAGCCAGACATTCCATTGCACGTGAAGGTGCTTCAAGTACAAGCAATTCACGGGTACCTCCGCCTGACACTCACTTGTGGCCAACTAGACGGAATGGGAAGCTGGTTCGACGATTCCCTCCAACCGCAGAACACTACGGCAAAATCGAGTCCGCGAGAATGCTTCACGCTCGTGTTGCGGGAACAATGGAAGTGCCTGATCCAAGGTACGGTCGGGTCTTCACCATGATCTCATCCGCATCTGCGCTGCAGCACAAGACGTACGACATCACTGTTTTCAATTTTCCTAATTGTACGTGTCCTGATTTTGTTGGTATGATTTCAAGTAGTTTGGGAAAGAGAGGGAAGTTCATACCGTGCAAACACCTTTACTTCGTCTTCTTGAGAAGGATGGTTTGTGATCCAAAGCGCGACTTCTTCATTCACCAAGCCACTATGAGTTTCAACGAAGTCAACACACTTCTACAGCGGGATACAAGCCCATAGAAAGCATGCACTTGACATGAAGAAATCTGTGTTTTCCTTGACTACAACTTGTAATGGAATGACTATTCAAGTCCAGTGTCTCTCAATGTATGTCGTCTAACATCTTTGCTATGCGTGGGTCAATGCATTTGTCGCATTGGTTTGTCATTATGTTTTCATTAGCAAACACAAGAAACTACCTTCAGATAGACAGATGATCAAATCAACCTCGTGTTAACATGAGGGTAACACGAGGTTTACTTGAAGTTCTCCAAATCCCCCTTGTGTCGACACAAGGTTGATTTTAGTTCTAAGAAAACAACATCGTGTTAACACGAGGTTGATATGAAGCTCTCCGAATCAACCGTGTTGACACGATGTTGATTTTTGTTCCAGGAAAACAACCTCGTGTTAACACAACATTCATTCAGTTCTAGGAAATGAAGCTCATGTTAACAGAAGGTTGAACTCCAGGAAAGCCCGAAACCCTTCATCTGTTTCACCTTCATGTGGTGAAATCAGCAGTTGGGGGCTCCACGGTTATAGGCCCACCTTCTTTGTGGTGACGTGGCATGACCTGGACCGGGCTCACGCCACATCAGCATCAGCGCCATGTCGGCTGCGTGAGCGTAGGCTCACGCCACGTCATCGTTGTGTGAGAGTACGCTCACACGCTCACGCGCCAGACTCACGCGGTAGCGTCGTTGCATTGCAGGTTGAGGGTAGCTATGAGGCAGCTGCTAGAAAGAAGGATGAGGGGGTGGAGAATGGCCATAGGCCTGCTCTGCATAACCAGATGGGGGTTGGGGGTATTGAGAGTGAGGGTCATAGTGTGTCGGATGGGGAAAAGCATGAGGGTAAGGTGTGAATGGAGGATAACTGGCAAGAGGCCGGGTGGGAGGCCGTTTGGAGGGTGGTGTCTTGCCCACAGGAGGGTTCACCTGTTTCAGCAAACCATGCCCCGATGGGCTGCCCTGTGTGGCAGCGCTGGGTCCACCAACCGCTGCACGCTTCTTCCTCGCCTGTGCAACACACAACACAATGCTGGTCAAAACTCACCCTAGACAATTGGCAAAAACTCAGCCCTCACACAACCACCAGGGGAGCACATTGGTAATGAGATCATACAATGACAAAATAGAAATCAGGTGCCATTTACCAAGAAGTCATGCAGGTCTTGGGCAGAAAATTGACCAAATGTAATAGGCCTCACTCTTGTTGCGCGTCCGGTGCATGGTTTTAGGGAATGGGTGGCTTTCACCCTTTTTTGGCATGCTACCAATGCCTCTTCCCCCTGGAATGCTAGAGAGGTCAATTCAATTGCTTCTTTTTGGCAAATGCAACCACCATATTCTCATGCACTGTGTTTGCCCCCCCTGTAATGGGGTATGTATTCTTCCTTTCGAGACAACCAACAGCCCAGTGGTAATGGGCACATACCACGTTGGATGTGGTTACGCTCCCTTCGGGAGGCGTCATACTTTTTTTACTTTATTCAGTGGAGCCCAAACTCTCAGTGATGTCTTCCACTATGAGGATAAAAAATGCTTGGCAACCTACCTGCACGAGGCCTTCACCCTTAGACAATTGCGTGAACATTAATTGTGGTTTCTAGATTTGTTCCTCTCTCATGTTACCTTCCATTTTGTCCCACAAGCTCTATGAGCTTTCTGCGGACGTTATAAAGCACCATTTCATTTCATTTCATTTCCTTCCTTTCCATAAAGTACTTGGCAAGTACTTTCAAAATTGGGGCAATGCAACATTGGGGCAATGCAACTGTGGACGGGCAATTTTTCTATTTGGCTGGATACTTACACATGACCTACACAGAGCTGGGTACTTATAGATGGAGACTCCGCAGCTGCTGGGCATTTGTGCGAGATGGTGGTTGGGGCGGGTTCACCGCCGGGCATGTCTTTGTCGGAGTCCCCGATGTGCTCCATCGCAGGCACACAGAGGTCGTCTTCATCGTCATCATCAATTGCATATCTCCGTGTGAGGGGGCCCATGGACTCTATTCTTCTACTGCGTCTTGGGGCACCAGAGGGGCGGGGTGGTGGCCGTCGTCTTGCACGCTTTGGCTTCTCTCCCACAATCCTGCATTGGACGCCCCATGGAAGGTGTTGTAAACCCTAAACCAACCACTAGTTCCCTGAGTGTAACATGACAAAGAAAACATAATGGAGGAGATGACGAACTAATGCACCCCTCAACCCTAAAAGTGTAGCCACTTTCACGACCCGCGACATGCGGCGATCTCCCACCCACTCCACCATGCGAGCATAACCTACATTGCGCTCATACTCATCTCATCCTCTTCATGGTGTCTTAGGAACTCACAAAGCTACCTACATTGCATGAAATCAAGCTCCGCAAGCTGCAAACCTTTGCGGAAAGAGTGACTTTGATAGTTCAAAAGTGAACTCACTGTGCTATGTCTTTCAGCAGCTCCGCTTCAACGAGCTTGATGCGAGCAATGTTAGCTTCTCTTAGCCTCTCATAGTCGGTAATGGGTGCAGTGGCCGCGTGCTTGACCATCGCATGAGCACATCGCCTCCCTAAACGCAGCACAACGATCAAGATGTACAGAGGGGGGGGGGGGGGGGGGGTCGAGTGTGACAGGGGATAGGCGGAGAATGAGTTTGCGAGACCACAACCTGTGGAGGTTTGGGGACGCCTACGCCACAGCAAACAACCTGAAGAAAATGTTGTGTAGTTGCTCAGAGTGCCATGGTGGGCAAGTGGCAGCTACGCAAGACAATAAAGAATCACCTCCTCTTGCATCGCAGGGACCCGAACCTGAGGTACCCTACAGTTTTGGTACGCACTCCATACTTACTCCACACGCACTTCTGACCTGATGTCTCTGCTCAAGATGGGGTCCCATTTTTTGAGATCACCGCCAGTCAGGAGCGCCATGACTGCCTAACAAAACACGTGTCTCATAGACGTTGGCTGTGGGGCCGTGGGTAGTCATGGCCGTGACTACACTTTATGCCGTTGGTAGTCCTAAGCACGGCTACACCTATTTTCACGATTGCGTGACGTGTGTCCTAACCTCCACACATGCACCAAAACACTTCAAGGAAGTAGATTAACGGGGGCGTTTCAATCCTAGATTAGACTAACGTTGCGATTAGAGTTTGACGATGAACCTCAAAGATAACCTTGGATCCGCAAGGATAGGTATTGATAATAGCCAAGCACATTGTTGAACTGCTGAAGTGAATGAATCAAGCACAATTCAAAGAAGCAAAAAATGGCTTCGTTCCTGAACAGTATTTGAACTGGCCCAAGGCATACCAGCTGACAACATTGACTTGTCATTTCGCATTTACTGATGTATCTGCACTGCTGAGTCATGCTTCGGTGCTGCAAATTGCAGGCTCACATTATGTATGATGAATATTCGGACGGGGAGGAAGGACCGTCCAGTCCTACACCTGAAACGAGGGGTGTGGGTAAACCTAACCAAGAACAACTTTTATAACAGAATTTGGCATTCCCCATGCAAGCACTGAGTGTCACGCGGCTTTTACTCACCCATCCCTTCGCTATCCGAGGCGGAAACTCCAAGATAGAAGAGTTGGAAATCTCTAAGCACTCAGCCCGCTCAGAACAATCAGTCATGACCTACAGCTAGTGTATCATGGGGGTGTTTCCTATTTGTTTTCCTTCCCGCATTCATGTTAGCTAGTTACCTTACTGTTGGTAATTAAGTATCAGTTTGCTTCAGCAATCTATCGGATTCCATCAACTCATCCATTCATTCCACAGCTTCACTCAGATCTCTCTACACAGTGTGAGTATGAAGTATGTATCAGATTAATATCTATCAAGTATCAGGCTGAAGCCATGGAGTCTCTAATCTGCTCTACATTACAACTCTACTGCTTGCATTCATCAAGCATCAACATATCGTCCTCCTCCTACTCCGTGCTCTCCCTCTTTCTGCTCAGAGATGCCTCTCTGCCTCATTTCCCCCCAGTGATGTCCGAAATCCCCTCTCGAAGTGCTCCCCCCTTTTCCAGTCCTTGCTCCTAGCTTTATCTTCCTAACCGTTGTTCTAACCGTCATCCCTGGCTAACCGTCATCCATGAACTAACATGTTCCATTCGCAGATGTTGTTCCCCACAGTCGTTCCCTGTCCTGCTATCCGTTCTTTATGGTCGTGACAGCTGTGTCAAGCTGTGACTGGCTGTGCGACTGTGTTGGGTTGTGTCGGCTGTGTCGAGCTGTGACTGGCTGTGTCGGCTGTGTCGGCTGTGTCGAACTGTGACGGGCTGTGTTGGCTGTGACGGGCTGAGTTGGACTGTGACGAGCTGTGTTGGCTGTGATGGGCTGTGTCGGACTGGGACGGGCTGTGACGGGCTGTGTAACACCCCCCCCCCCCCCCCCTAAAGTGCCCTGCTGTCACCCCTAAGGCTCCTGTTGGTCTCAGTCTATGCAAAATTAAGGGTACCCCACAGATCCCGTAAAAGTGCCTAAGTCCCAGACAGTCCTCTAACATTACCCCTTCCCCTCTCAAAAAGCCGTGTCCTCACGGTTTACTGTTTGGGATTTGTAACCCTTTGTGAGCGAGCACCCTTCTGACGGTTAGAGTCTCGTGAAGGACTCCGTGTGCGAGCCCGTGTTCTGTCACTGGTTGAGGGAGATGATTGAACACTACCTGGATATGTCAGTCCCTCTGGAGGCTGATATCGAGGTAATCTTTCAGGCATAGGAGACCCCCGTCGCTTCTTCTCTGCCATCTGAATTGCATAGTCCTCTGCCATGTCAAAAGAGTCCGCTGAAGAAACAGTTGTATCAGAATCCTCGTCCCCCCTGAGGTGTTTTAACTGTCAAACTTTAACTGGAATTCTCTGGGGCATACAATGTTGTCTCACCATGTCTGGAAGTTTAAACTATAAAACTTGTTGTAAGCGCTGAATTGCAAAATTGGTGAAGACCCTGAGCTCCTTGTCTGTCCAGATGAGTGGTGTACCAATGACTTGTGAATTGTGCAAATATTTCCATGCCTCATGTCTCTTAAAGAAAATATCGTCAGGCCCAAATTTCTGTGTTGACAAATTGTTCCAGGCCGCATGAAACCATGAAGGAATCTGAGAATCCTTTTGCATCATAACTTTTGCCTCATATAGGTACATATGAGGTGGCACTGAAGGTAAGACCCAATGATCCCCAATGGAATAACTCAGAAAGCGCGTTTGCATCTTCTGTTGCTCAATGTGATAACGTACCAGAAAACAAGTAGCGTAGTATAACCCGCAGCCCATGACAATACTTGCTACCTCTTTGGTCTTGGTATAAATGAATCCATGTATAACTTGGAAGGCAATTAATTCCTTCAACATGGTACTTGCCTCATGCCAGTACTGCGCAAAGTGATGATCCTCAATTGGTCGATTGTTCGGAAGAACTTTAGTCCTAGTGGCCACTGGCAGCCAAATGCGCATGATTTGATAGTAATGTGCCAATGACTGCGGAGGACTAAATTCTTTCCAAGCCAAATCCAACACAATGGGAATTTGGTTGAAGGGCATAATCATAGTCCGACTGTACTCTCGTGCAGCTGGAGTTTTAGGTGGGTTAAAAGCAGCATTCCCCCATACCTCAGGCTCTGGTGGCTGTGGTGTGGCTGTAGTAACAACAGGGTCAGCTCCTGGCACAGTGACTTGTTGTGGTGTTGGTGGCACTAGCTCTCGTACCATTGGCATCTCCTGCACCCCCTGTGAAGAAGACTGAAAAGCTAAAGTTCTCGCTTGTAAATAAGAAGCCATTAGCTGTTCCTCAGGTATACAGACTCTTTTGTCGATATTTGAAGTGAGGTCCTCCACTTGAGTCTGCAGGCCGTCTACATCCTCCTGTAACTCTGCTATTGTACTATAGACATTGTCTATAGTAGTTGTGGCAATATTCTGCACTTGCAGTCTGAGCTCATTCATCTCGCGTTGGGTGAGCTTTCTTGGTGCTTTGCCCTCTATCGGCCCTTGTGTTAACCAGACCTGCATAAGGTGGTTATCCACCAAGTTGTTTGTGGCACCCCTTAGAGTTTTCTCCTCTGTGAGCCTGTACACATCTATCTGCTGCTGTAAAGCCTCCATGCGCTTCGCATGAGGTTCAACCAAACTCGCATAGGCAGCAGCCAGATTATTGGCTTCCTTCCAAGCCTTGTTAGCGATAGAGAGTTCATTTCTATTTACCATGAGCGTTTGTTGCAACTCCAGGATGTACCTCTCTTGGTCAGCTTCAACCTGCCTGTATTGTTTGAAAGTATTCTCATTGCGACAGATTGTATTCTTCATATCGACAATGAGTTTCAATTGCTCAACATTCTCTGTCTCTGCCTTCGTACATCTTCCCGCTTGACTGTTTATTTCTATTGTAGCTTGGTCAAGCATAGTTGTGAGTGTAGCGCATTGTATGGCCATTCTGTCATGCACTGTCTGCAACTCCGTATGTAGTGCATTCACTTCTTGCAACTTGCTTTCATGCTTCACCTGCATTTGGTATAGCTGTTGCTTATGTGCTTCGTGCAACTGGTCTTGCGCGAGGCCTGCCTCAATTAATTGTTCCTTGGCCAATTGCAAAGCCGCCTCTGTACTCTCCAAGTCTTGCTGCATCTTGAGAGTGACCTCTTCATCGACCTTGTTTGCACACTCAGTGGCAAGTCGAGCCTCAAATTCCGTCCTGAGTTCCTCCCTCAAAGCTGCCAATTGGGTAGTTGGAACATGGGATTTGACATAAGTCCCCAACAAATTAAGTGTCCTGCTTATGGAACTCATAAGCATGGCCTGTTGAGGGTCATCATGGTGAGCTTGCTGTTGTTCTCCTTGATCCTCAACAGTGTGATGCCTCACGAACCACTCAGGCCATTGCCCCACCAGATTTTCTTCCTGAACCACTTCATTCGTCACCGGTGCTGCAGTGTCTTGACATTCTACCTGTGGTACCTCCGTCACAGGTGTGTGTATTATATGCACCGCAGGGTTTCCCCTGTACAACTGTTGCACCTCCGAAATCATTGTGTCCTTGACCAGACCAGAATATTCATAGAGAAGGTCCCCCTTCTCAATTTCTGCCACCACCTGTTCTGTAGTGGGAATATCTAACCTTTCTTTCTCCAAATCAATTATTTCTGGTGGAACTGCATGGACAACTTGTGGTAACTCTGTGACAAGCCGATCATCTGGCTGTGATGGCTGTGATACTGAAGTAACTTCCTCTTCCCTCTCTGAAGGTCCCGCTTCCAATAATAGCAGTTCTCTGTGCTGCTGTGCCCCTTCCTGCACAAGAACTTGGGAAACATTATCATGCGGTTTCCGTGAAGCCAGTGGATCCACCACTATAGTCTTTCCCCGCCTGTGTCTCTTAGTCTGGGGTTGCCCTGCCAGTCCACCCTCACTGTGTGAAGAGCCTTGCTCTTCCATTGCAGTGGTTTCAGTCTCAAACACTCCCATCTTCTTTTTTTCTCGAGCATCAAGTATGCAAGAATCAAGAATTATTTGAGCAATGATTGGGCCAGATACTATGATAGGAGACTTTGCGGCAGTGCCCTGTAATCTTTTCATCTCCTCTACCAGTGCGTTGTACATTATGTCCGCCCATGCTACCTCTTCTCCTCTCAGGGCTTTGAGTATTTCCTCTGTGAAGGATCTGCTCAAATACTGTTGGTTCTGTTTCATGGCAAACAGAACGTTCAATACCTAGCCTACCTCCCTTAGCCCTGGGTACACGGCCTTGGTACAAGCATAACCCTGAGTTTTAAAGAAACTCCCTTCTTGGAATAAGTCCCCTATTTGTAGTCTTGCCCTGTGCTCCTCCACATGCACCTGACCTGCTGGCAATTGAAACAATTGTTGTAGGTATAGGGGAGTAATTTCTAATTCAACTCATTTCACCGTTGTTGCTCCTGTCCTAGGCTCAAAGTTCTGCAAGAATTGTAACATGTACTGTCTATGGTGCAATGTCCAATCTTTGCTTTGCAATCCTTCCAATCGCAGCTCCTTCAGTAATTGTACCGCCTGTGGAGTAGCAATCGTTTGTTTCTGCAGGATTGTGGTGCTCTTCACCCTGATTTCTTCCATTCCTCTCACTCTCTTCATTCTAGACCCACAGAAAGGTTTTGGGTGTAACAATTGAAGAAATGCGTGCAGGGCACAAAGCATAAACGTATGGTTGCCACAAAAAGCCATGGGTAATTTCTTGTAAGCCTGCGGGGCTTGCAAGCATCGATTAAGAGAAAAGATTCGCTCTGTTCTTCCGTCCCTATACCACTGCGTAAGTAATATTGCGAGCGTATAGTTTGTTAGTTCCTCCATAGCTTCAAAGCTATAGCATTGATGGTTTCTCCCGTCAAGACGCCCGTTACTTAGAACGACGCCGACTCTTGCGCTTAAATTCCCTCCAATTTCTTGATCCCTTTTCTAGCTTTCGATTGGCTGTAACCGTTGTGACTGGATTTTAGATTTAATTTTCTTTAGTGGACTTTCCCTGCTGGACTGTCCACTAGGATAACACATGTGACAAGAATTTCGTTTTTCTGTACTTGCCGTTTGTTCTGTTGCCCTTTTTCCGTATTCATTAATGGGCCCGCCATTCATCCGAATTGACGTGCTAAGTAGGTATTTTGACGGCCATTCTTGTCCTCTTTCTTGATGACACCTGTTCTTGCACTTCCTTCTCAGCTGTGTGTTGCACCCTGACTTCCACGTGTCCCTTTCTAAACTGGCTTCCGTCCTTTCTTCCTCCGGCCATTTCCCTGAAGTTATCATGCGTCCACCTGTCACTGATTTTATGGATTGTGTAACCCTAGTAGGCTGTGTTGAGCTGTGACAGGCTGTGTCATACTGTGGTACGCTGTGATAGGCTGTGTTGCAATGTGGTAAGCTGTGATAGGCTGTGACACGCCGTGGTAGGTTGTGACAGGCTGTATTGCGCCGTGCTGGGCTGTGATATGTTGTGTCGCGCCTGTAGTGTGAATGCAGGGGAGTGACATTACATTTTTGTTTTACCGTTAAGACCCTGCATCACTACAACGGGAGTGCCCGGGTACAACTGCAGGAGGGATATATCCCTGCATACAGGTAATTTCATGGGCATACTGTGCTTATGCTTTGCCAGGATAAAAATGGCTAAGTCATGACCATGCGTATTTTCATCCGTGGGATGAATGGATTACATCCATGCTTACTGGATGACTCCCAGGAACGAGGACGAAGGATCCTGTGCCAAGGATGCAATGAATTTGTGATTAACTATGTTAACGAAACCTAGCACGTTTTCCGTTCGTGAAAGTGGACGACTTTCATCACTGGCGGTTACCCTAGAAACGTGGGACGAGGAAGACGAAGGGGCAGATGACGGGGGCTCTGAGCAGATGCTATCTGTGCAGCAGGGAAAGCGGTGCCGCCATCTTCTTGGTAATGATTGATTTCTAGAGGATATGCTTACAGGGAGATCGGCGTGGCATGCGATGGAGCAATCAGTTAACAGGCGGTGCCATCGGTGCTATGGTGAATGGGTAGCTTAGGGCTTACTGGAGGATAATTGTGCAGGGAACAGCTAGGTAATTTGTTCTCAAGCCAGGTGAAGGGAGGCGGTGCAGTAATCGTTTCATAGCTTTGAAGAAAGGGAGTGCTGCAGGACGATTCATGAAGGGCAAGGGAAGTAATATCATGTGCTACTGACAGAAGTAATGAAGGCATAGAGGCGGTGTTGCCTGTGATTTGACCTCTGAAGGTGTAGGAGTTGCGGGGAAAGCAGCTCGGTGGAGGGGCGGTAGTGCCGTTGTTACTCTCATGACCTCGATGACAGGGAGGATGAACTTGCAAGGGAAACAGCCTGCTGCCAGGGAATAGGAAGGTGGGGTTGCTGGCACAATCAAAGGCTAGTTAAGGTGATGGAGCAGCTCCACATGACGAGCATCTGCCAGAGGTAGGGTGTGCAAACTGATACTGCGATTATTGAAAGCTGCACTTGTGGGAGAAGCAATTGCTGCCAGATGACGGGCAGCGATGGGATTACTGACTTGGCCACATGTTGACTGGTGCAATCGCCAGAATGAGGGCATTGGCTTGTGGACAATGAATCAGGTTATCTGTAAATAAGGAGGCAAAGAGTGAAATGTATAGAGCAAGAAGCTTTCAGATGATGACTGTCTTCTTGTTATCATATCAGATCTTAGGGTAGATTAGCAGAGATGGTGGGATAGGGTAGTTAGTTGGCAAGCGACAGGGTTATTGCCATGGGCTGAAACAGAGCCGTCATGACTCACTGAACGCTTGAATCGATGAATATCTGAAAGGTGGAGTGGCAGAGCGATGATAGGATCTGACATGCATAGATCTTTGTTTTTACAACGTGGCATTCAAACGACAAGAGGAGTTAGGGTAGCTGCTGACAGAGATGGTGAGGTGCCATTTTGGGCAGGCAATCCCACCGCTTCAGCTGGAGTATAAGACAGCTAAGTTCGTAGATGCATGGCTCTTCTCTGACTTAGGAATAGTGGCTTCTCTCAGATTGAGGAATAGAGGCTTCTTCTTCTTCCACTTAGGAATAGTTGCTATGGAATTTTGGTAGAGATACTCTCAATGGAAATGAGAGAGACAGAAAAAGATTTTGGAAAATGGAATGGAGACTTCTGGAATTCATACCAGTCCTGGTGGTAGAGAGAAAGTGAGGCAGGGTGGAAGTTATGTGGAGTGTTGCAAGAAGTTGGGAAGTCAGTTCTTAACATAGGATGCTTCCTGTTTTGGGAGGATGTGAATGAGGGAGAGTAAAGAAGAAGTGCCCATGACTTACAATGAGGGCAACATGCATATAATTAGGTTAGGCAGTAGTATTTTCAGAGAGAATGAATCAGGTGGAAGTAAACCTGTTGGCTGCTGATTGCATGATATACTTAGAAGCATGCAGGGGCTGAGGCCTGCAACAGAGAAGATCACTTGAGGGTGATTATTGGTAGCCCATTTGTATCTGCAAGAAGGGATTGAGAGGGTTGAAAGTGTCATATGTCCTTGATGCAAAGGGATGGGGAAAAGAGCTCTTGAAAGAGGAATGGTGGATCATCAAAGTGAGGCTATGTGTGTGGAAAACCCGGAGCTGGTTGTAGTTGAACCAGTGACCACAAAACTTGATGTGCATTTCATGGAATTGGCCTGCCAGTATTATCAAGGGATTGCCCTTCATGGGTGTTGGCTAACCTGATTTTGTGATAATGTATGTGTTGAAACATTTAGGAAACAGAACCCTGGCATATGCAATACCCTGTTTATAAATGAGCCAAGTTATAAATTAGAGAAACTTCTCAACCCCTGTCCATGTCTTCTCTTCCGCTGCGGCGTGGATGAGGGTACCCAATCTCTGATCATGAATAGAGTAGAAGTAATTACCTGTGGTGTGAGTCATAGGGCAGTAAGTGTATATTTGGGTAAGGAACAATTTAGGAGTTAACTAGAAGGGGATTTATGCCCCCTTCTTTTCACACTACACGCCTTGCTGGGCTGTGATAGGCTGTGTCGCGCCTTGCTAGGCTGTGATAGGCTGTGTCGCGCCGTGCTGGGCTGTGATAGGCTGTGTCGCTCTTGTTCTGCCCGCCCTGGTCATATACGCTCGGCTTAGTGACAAGTGCTCCATACTCCGTTGGTATCACTGGCGCAGCCCGTGATTGTTTTTGCGTTTCAACATGCAAATCATGCTGCAATGGTTTGTCATGGATACCACTGTACCCCTTCAACTTATTGGCATTGACTCTTCCCAGCATCTCTTTGTTAATGGTTTATAACATGGCGGTGTTGTTATCATACATCTTCTGTATGACATAAGGTCATTTCCATGGTGATTTGAGCTTAGAAGCTTTAATCTTTCCTTTCTTCTGCAACCAGAGAACCAAATCTCCCGTCTTAAAAGTCTTTAATTTGCCTTCATCAAACTGTTCCTTTCTCTTCATCTGAATTCTGGTCATGTTATCAGCTGCATCAGCACGTACTTCTTCCACATGGTATAATTCATGTTTCCTGACCTTAATTGAATCTTGCAATTCCATTCTCTTTCCCCATTCCGTTCTCATGGTAGGTAACAGGAATTCCACTGGAAGTAAAGCTTCCATACCATAAACTAATTGGAATGGTGTATACTTAGTGGTGACTTTATATAAAGACCTGTATGACCACAAAGCTGTCAGCAGCTTTGTATCCCAATCCGTTCTGTTTGCATTGACTATCTTAGCCAAGATAGTACATAGTATTTTGTTGGTAGCCTCTGCCTGCCCATGACCTTGTGGGTAATACGTTGTACTCTTCCTATGCCCAATCATGAACTCTTTAGTCAATAGATCAATGGTCTCATTAATGAAGTGACTTCCCTGGTCACTGATAAATTCCAAGGGACAGCCAAATCGTGTAAGTATGTTCTCATACAGGAACCTTGCTGTGGACTTCGTTGTGTTGTCCCTCAAAGCTTTAGCTTCCACCCACTTCGTAGTATAATCAGTGGCTGTAATTATGTACTTGTTCTGTGTATTCTTGGCCGGTGGGTTAATTGGTCCAACAAAGTCTAGTCCCCATTTCTGAAATGGTTCAGTAGGCATTGTAGGATGCAAAGCCATCTTCCCAGATCTCTGCAAAGGTCCTAGCCTCTGACATTCATCACAACTCTGACAATACTTGTGTACATCTTTGAACAAAGTAGGCCACCAGTAACCTGCGAGTAGTATCTTCCTACTGGTAGTCTCTTCTCCAAAATGACCTCCAACCACTCCTTTATGAACTTCCTCCAAAACTTTATTTACTTCATGGTGGTACAAGCATCGTTTAAGTACTCCATCAGGTCCTAGCTTATACATTCTGTTTCCTACCATAGTATAAGGTAAAGCCTTGATAGCGATTCTCTTCCTCTGCTCCTTACCATAACTAGGTGGGCATTGACCATGAGTAAGGTAGTATCTGATTGGCCACTGCCAATCTAACCATTCATCTGCACTTCCTTGCACCTCCATTTCAAATAAACTCGCATCAGGTAACTGATCGTCTACTCCTGTGGCGGCCTCTCCTGTTGTTAGTCGTGACAAATGATCTGTCACAAGATGCAAACGGCCAGGCTTGTAAACAACTTCGAACTCAAACTCCTGCAAGATTATTAACCACCTCGCTATCCTTCCACTTATCACAGGTTTGTTCACCAGATATATCAGAGCCTCGTGATCCACATAAAACATAAACTTTCTTCCCAATAGGTAATGCCTGAATTTCTTGACTGCATAAATCATTGCCAAGTGCTTCTCTTTCAGTTGTGCTATAGTTCCTTTCAGCACTGTTCATCAACCTGCTAGCATAGTACACAGGTGAATCTATATTTCCTGTAACATTCTGGGCTAACACCGCTCCCAACGCTTCTCCTGAGGCATCACAGTGAACATGAAATATTACATGCCAGTGAGGGTTAATCAGCACAGGTGTAGTTGTTACTGACAATGTAAGTTCCTCAAAAGCCTGTTGACATTCAGCTGTCCATGCAAACACTGCATCTTTCTTCAGAAGCTTGCTCAATGGTGCTGCTATTTGTGCATACCTTTTGACAAATCTTCTGTAATAACTGGTTTGTCCAAGGAATCTCCTTAAACTCTTAACATTTACTGGTGGTGGTGAGGCTTTAATGGCCTCTGTCTTCCTGGGATCCACAAGAAGTCCCATCTTACACACAATGTGTCCCAAAAGCACCCCTGAGTTCACACAGAAAGTACACTTCTCTGGATTCAGGCCCAGACCTCTCATTCTACATCTGGCCAAACATAACTCCAATTTATGCAAGTGCTCATTCTTAGAGCTGTACACACTGAAATCATCCAAGAACACCTGCATGAAGTCATCCAGATACTCATGAAAAGATTCACTTATCACTCTCTGAAAGGTTGCTGGTGCATTACAAAGTCCAAAAGACATGACTTTGTATGCATAAGCACCCCAGTCTGTGATGAAAGCCGTCTTTCCCTGGTCTTCTTCTGCCACTTGCACTTGATTATAACCACTGAAGCCATCCATGAATGAGTACATCTCATGGCCTACCACAGTGTCCAATACCGCTTCTGTGAATGGCAAAGGAAAAGGATCTTTCTTCGTGCAAGCATTCAACTTCTTATAGTTCACACAAACTCTCAGTTTACCATTCTTCTTGGGAACTATCACAATGGGTGACAACCAAGTTGTATACTCTATCGGGTATATAAACTTAGCCTCAGCCAGCTTCTTGATCTCTTCTCCAACCTTCTGTGCGTAGTTGGGATTCATTCTGTACCTTGCCTGTTTGATTGGTACTGACCCTGGTTCCAATTCAATCTTATGCTGACAGATCTCACGTGGTATCCCTTTTAGATCCTCGTAGCTCCAAGCAAATACATCTCTGTATTTGATGAACAAACTCTTAGCTTCTTCAAAGAATTCTGGCTCCAAATCAGCCCCTACCTCCACCATCCTCGGTTCCTCTTCAGTTCCTACATTCACTTCTCTCACCTGCTCATCAGCTGTGATTGTCCAACCAGTCACCACTTCATCCTGTAAACTCACAGTGGCTGGTTCCTCTAGGATTTCCATTTCTCCTTCTCTTTCTTCATAAAAATGTGGTGGGTAACTGCTTATTTCACCTTCAATTGGTGTTGCTGTCACTACACCACCGCAGATACCTTTTAGACAACTTAGGTCTTCCAGCTGCATCTCTGCAACCTGCTCCCACTCTGGGTGTGCAGCAAACAGGGGAGCTTCCTGCTCCTCATCGAGTCCTCCCCTCCAATCATACTCCCTGACCCCTCGAGGTCTTCTCGTAGGTAATCTACTAGATTTCTTAGTGGTAATTTGTATCTTGTGCATCCCCTTATGCACAGTTAGTAACTAGGAATTCCAGTCATGGGATACCCTGGCCTGTTTCAGCCACGGACGTCCCAATAATAAGGAGTAAGCCTCCATGACTTCATCCATTTTCAACACAGTTACTGTGATCATAAAGATCATCTTTTGAATCTGTATCTTAACTCCACTTATCAATCCCAATGGCTGTACACTTCTTTGATCTGCCATTGTTACTGTAAATGGGGCTGGTTTCATGTTACTTAGACCAAGCTTCTGCCTTAATTGGTCTGTCATGATATTCACTCTAGAGCCTCCATCTATCAGTACATCAGTTAGTTCTGTGCTTCCAATTCTCAATTGGATTACTGGCATAGAATCATCAAAGTCCATGACCGTTTCTCGCCCTTCCGGCTTCACATTATAGCTGGTCACCTTGCTGTTCAGGTCTGTATTTCCTGTCACGTGGGCAATTCGATTGATTGCTTGATACAGCCTGTGTCTACAATAAGGTGCCACAGCCAATAGCTGTCCAATGGTAATCTCTGCTTTGGTCTGGCATATTACTTCAGCCAAAGTCCCTTCATTACTCTGCATGTCTGCAACTTCTTTCTTTTTTTCATTCTCACTCACTTCTTCTTCTCCATCAGAATCAGAGGAATCTGCCATAGGAATATCAGTACTCTTCTGCATTTCCCTTATGGTATCTGCCACTTCTTTGTGCAGTTCTTTCTCATCTCTCCAAGCCTCATCATCTTCAGGCACATCACTGCCATCTTCATTATCACCATCTTCCTCAACTACTGGAGGTATTAGTTTGGCTTTGCTTCTTGTTACTATCATTGTACTTACTTCTAGTACAACACATGGCCTAACCATGTGAGCTGCTACCACTGGGCCCTCATTCACAGGAGCTCTCATCTCATTCTGGTGTCTAATCTAGAATGAACAGGCTGCCTTGCGATGTCCTGGCTGATTACAATAGTAACACAATTCTTCACCATTGGGTCCTCGCCCTTGGTCTGCTCTTGGATTATTTCTGTAATCCTGATTCCCTGGCTGGTAATTCCCCCTTGGATTACCCTGATAGTTGCCTCTGGAATTTCCTTGGTAATTCCCTCTTGAATTCCCTCTCCCTACCATGCCATTGTTATAACCACCAAGCCTTCCATAGTGGTCCTGATCACTGTTTCTTCTTGGCTGGGGCTGCACTTGATGCACCCTTACTTGCCTAGGTTCTCTAGCTGTTGTCCTTCTGTTGTAGTAACAATTCTCAGTAGAAAGGTTATCCATTTTACAGATAGTACAGTGTTTCTCCTTCATGTGGCATTCAGTGGTGGTATGGCCTTCATTCTGGCACTTTGCACACCAAACACCCTTCCTCCAATGTGTTGCAGCCTCTGTGGCATACTTCTTCAAGATTTCTTCTAATCTTTTCTCATAGTTATCCCTCTTCAATTTCTCCTTTCTCTTACTCTTCCTTTTCAGTTCTTGCTCTTCTTCCTCATCCGACTCATCCTCAAAGTCCTCCTCATCTCTTTTCTCTCCTGAGCATTCCCAATTGCTCAATTCTGTTCGCTGTTTCAAATGCCTCCCCCACTGTATTATGGGGTAACATATCCACTTTCTTTTGCAACTCTGGTCTTAGTCCACTCACAAACCAAGTCTTCAATAAACGTGGTGCTGGTACAGCAGCCAGCTTTTTCATCATCAATTCCATTTCTTCCATATACTCCTTAACAGTTTCATGCTTATTTTCCTTTAACTGTTGTAAACTTCCATACACTTCATCCTCAGTTTACTTGTCCTGAACCTATTTCGGAATGTTGTATTCAAGCCATTCCAGGTTAGGAAATGATTATCAGGGAATCTTGCATACCATTCACTTGCTTTCTTGATAAGTGAACAAGGAAACAGTCTCATCTTGGCATCATCGCCATTCTCATTATTCACTATACACATGTGCTCAAATTGGCTAATGTGTACATCGGGATCCCCTTTTCCTGAATATATTGGAAAAGGTGGTTTTGCCCGTGTTGGTTGTAACGCCATCTATGGCCTTACCCTCTGCCCACTGATAGATGCTGGCACCCTTGCTGGTGCTGGTCCTTGAGGACCTGTTGTAGTTGTGGTGGATCTTCCACCCAGTGGTGGCCCCTGAGCACTCCCTGCTACTGGCCCCACGATATTCACAGTATTCCCAGCTCCATTTGCACTACTTCCCACACTCCCTGTCCCCCCAGAGCCAGATCTAGGCTGCCCGCCTGATCCCCCTGAGCCGACATCTTCATTGGCCTGTGATCCAAGTGCTCCACTTGATCCAGGTCCAACGGGTTGCGATGTCCTGGTTGTAGTATCAACCTGAGCTGTTGGGTCTACTTCTTCATACTCTTCCTCTTCCAATTTCTTCTCTCTGTTTTCATCCTCCAAGTTCTTCCCTTGGGTTTCTTCTTCACTCATGTAACTCAACTGCAATGGTGTTGGAGAGTCTGAACTCTCCGTTGGTTCTACCACATCCTCTCCTCCTTCTTCATCTTCCGTTTCAGAAACTGGAGTTCCTGCTTTTGGTGTTCCATGCCAACTCTTATCAAAGATTTCTGTCAAATCTTTTATCCAGGGATGTAGCTCAGATCTTTCACCTTGTGGTTGATCTTCTTCCCGTACCAATTCCCTTAATCTTTCTTTCAAAGAAAAAGAAGGAGTGGCATCCAACTCTAGTTCTTCCGGTATGGGTGATGTACTCTCTGATCTTAATGGTGTGAGAGGTCCAGATAATTCCCCTATGTCTATTCCTCTCTCCCAAAGATATGGATAATTAGCTTTCAGATAACTTTCTCTTTTTGTTGAATATCTCTGGAGTCTAGCTTCTCTTTCATCACTCATGTCCCATGTCTTTCATTTCTTTTAATGTGGCAATAACCAAAACTCTCTTCTGTAGTATCTCTCGTATATGCCTGGGTTTCTTTCAAGCTTCAATGCACCCTTGGCTATACTAGAAGTCTTCGTTACCATATAACCGTATGGCAAACAAGTCTGGAAAGCTGTTCTTGGTGTGAGTTTGATCCACAAAATATCCTTTGGAATCCAATTCTTTACCAGTACAAGCTCTTCATGCATATGAGTATAAACATTCACCTTCCTTTCCTCCCAACCTTCAAACTCTACTCGCTTAATGGATAGCAATGCTATCACATAAACCAGTGTTGGTAACCAATGTGCTCTTCCTCTACAGGCCACCTGATAAATCTTTATCACCCCTTTCTCCAGACCCCACTCAGGGTCAGCATCATGCACTCTCTTAAGAATGTTTTCTTTACAACCGTCTGGCAATTCCAAGAACCTCTGAAAGAATCGTTTGGACAATCTTTCCTTCTCCGTTTCACAGGGAATTTGATTCACATCAAATTCTTTAATTCTTCATCCACCATGATCTCACCAGATGCCTGTCACATCTGGCTGTTCATGACTTAGTTCCCCAGTATGGTTGCCAAATGTCGAGCGGCTTTTACTCACCCATCCCTTCGCTATCCGAGGTGGAAACTCCAAGATAGAAGAGTCGGATATTTCTAAGCACTCTGCCCGCTCAGTACAATCAGTCATGACCTACAGCTAGTGAATCATGGTTGTGCTTCCCAATTGTATTCCTTCTTGCCTTCATGTTATCAATTCACCTTATCTGATACTGAAGCATCAGATTGCTTCAGTATCTACTTAATTCCAATTAATCATGCATTCATTTCACAGCTTCACTCATGTCTCTCTACACAGTGTGCTTGTATCGAATAAGTATCTGATTACGATTTTATCAGGTATCAAGCCAATGTCAAGGTGACTCTAATCCGCCCTATAGTATCACTACAACGCTGCATGGAACAAACATCTACTGTACATCTCTCCTCTTTCCTCGTGCTCTCGTTCTTGCTCTCCGCAAGATCTCCTCTCCTCCATCACCAAGAAGTGCTCCCTATGAAGTGTCCCCTCTTTCCGTTGCCGCTCCCCTTATCTGCCCGCAAGCTATTCTAACCACATAACTAATTAACCGTCATCCCCGAAGTATCACGTTCCTTCTGCAAATGTCATTCCCTCACATTCGTTCCCTGCCATTGATAACTGTTCCCCATGTACTGTGACAGGCTGTGTCAAGCTGTGATTAGCTGTGTTGGCTGTGTTGGCTGTGACGGGCTGTGACTGCCTGTGTCGGGTTGAGATGGGCTGTGTCGGGCTGTGTGAAGCTATGTCCGGCTATGTCGGCTGTGATTGGCTGTGTCGGGCTGTGTCGGCTGTGTCTGGCTGTGACGGGCTGTGTCGGGCTATGTTACCCCCCCCCCCCCCCCCCAAGCCCGCTGTTGTCACCCCTAAGGCTTCTGTTGGTCTCAGTCTGCGCAAAAATTAAGGGTACCCCACAGAACCCGTAAAAGCGTCTAAGTCCCAAGCAGCCCTCTTACAAGGGTGTTGAGAGTCACATCCAGAAAGAGATGACCGCCACAAGAAGGACTATTATGAGTGCTTTTGTGAAACAACTGAGAATTGCAGACCCAACCTTCGGACCAGAGTTCCGTCAAGAGGTGAAAAACCATTACAACAATCCAGGCAAGCCGGAGATGGCCCAGGAGATGTTACACATGTTGTCTACTGCCATTGTGTCTTCAGAACAGAAGGTGAAGTGGCTACAGATATGGAACTCCGATCCCACTGTTAGGGATACCCACATGTTCCCCAGGCCGGAGAAAGAGAAGAAGACCCAGCGTGTCATTCTTGTGAGTGACAATGTGCTGGACACATGGCTTCACAAGGCCACTTACTGGAGCCAGGTATGATGTCTTTTGCTGTGTCACTTTCTTTTCGCTTTTTCTGTCATTCTTTTTCCATGTTACATTGGTTGTGATTGTTTTTGTGCTCATTCTTGCTTCTGTATTGGTCTGCAAATGGATGAAAGGGTCCGATCGGTTCTACATACGCAGCTGGCTGACTATGGGATCACCATGACAGAACCGAAGGTCTCCTTCCAAGCATACATGAGGAAATGGAGAGCCACAGTGTGGCAATCTTGTTTCTTCAGAGAGTTCAGCAAGGATGCTGGCATCAGTCGAACAAATGAGCTTGACCAACAAGAGAAAGGAGAGGAAGCCTGGAAACGATGCCTTTACAGGTGCAAAATGGACTGTGCTTCTTTGTTTTGCATAGACACAATCTCCTCCATCCAACCTGTTTTTGGCTGGCTCATATGAGTTTGTGATGGAGTGTAATGTGTCGCATACTCTTTTAGGGGGTCTTCATGATGGGGTGGAAAAGCTGGGAGACAATATTTGCATTGCATAATGAGGTTGTCTCTGTTCCTGCAGGTACATAAAGTATGTTCTCATGGCAGAGAACTGCTTGGACAAACATACTGATTTCGTGGACCTTTGGCTTGTCCCTGTTGGCAACCAGACCATGTTTACTACGGGGATCTTGCATGACTGGGGCCTAGACCATCTTTCTGCTTGTGGTTGGTATTTGGATTGCCCTGCTTCAGAGACCCCAGCTCAGGAGGTGTCTTTGAGGAGAGATAATGAGCGTATAGCAGCTACCGCCGCAGCAGCCGACCTCGACATTCATGAGAGAAATTTGAGGACTCTTGCAGAGAAGGAGCCTCCCACTCAGGATACACCGGGTAAAGGTAGAAAGGCAAAGGGAAAGGATGTTGCTGGTGGTGTGGGGAAAGGAAGGGGTAGGGGGAAGGGGGCACAAAGGCAGGTAGGTGGGTAGGGAAGTGTTACAGATACTGGCCCTCTGGTGGTTGTCCAGCAGACTCCACCGCATGGTAGGGGATCCGGGAGAAAGAACAAGGGGGTGGTTGATCCCAAGGACCCGTACCATGCAGTGGAGCATCCCACGAGGGTAATTTGCCCTACCAGGTTGGAGATGGCCAAACGTCGGGTTCCTTGCCATGATGGAGTCCAAGAAATCTGATTACAAGGGCGAACCATCACCAGTGTGGGAGAGGATTGTGGAGTTCCTCGGCACGGTGCGTGTTGTCTTTTGCTTCTTGTCTGTTGTGTGCATGGATCGTTTCAATCCTCTTGAGCATTCCATTGCATGCTTGTTTGCAGGCTAAAATGACCAAATCCTGGCTGAACGGGAAGGAGAAGCCATATGCAGCCGAACTCATCATCTTGGACATCCCTGATGGGTTGCCAGTCCCAGATGTCCCTCCATCGGGTGCTTGTCCAAGTTGGAATGCTTTTGATGAACGCCACTGGCGGTGGATTTTCTCCTTTTGCAATTTCTTTCTGTCCGATGCAGGTGTTTTGGTGCTCATCCAGTCCATCGACCTTCGCTGTCGCCGTGCACTTGCCAGCTGTCGAGCGGCTTTTACTCACCCATCCCTTCGCTATCCGAGGTGGAAGCTCCAAGATAGAAGAGTTGGATATTTCTAAGCACTCAGCCCGCTCGGTACAATCAGTCATGACCTACAACTAGTGAATCATGGTTGTGCTTCCCGTTTGTATTCCTTCTTGCCTTCATGTTATCAATTCACCTTATCTGATACTGAAGCATCAGATTGCTTCAGTATCTACTTAATTCCAATTAATCATACATTCATTTCACAGCTTCACTCATGTCACTCTACACAGAGTGCTTGTATCGAATAGGTATCAGATTATGATTTATCAGGTATCAGGCCAATGCCATGGTGACTCTAATCTGCCCTACAGTTTCACTACAGCTTTACATGTAACAAACATCTACTGTTCATCTCTCCTCCTTCTCCGTGCTCTCGTTCTTGCTCTCCCCTTGATCTCCTCTGCCCGCAAGCTGTTATAACCACCTAACTAATTAACCGTCATCCCTAAAGTAACATGTTCGTTCTGCAGATGTCGTTCCATCACAGTCGTTCCCTGCCAATGATAACTGTTCCCCATGTACTGTGACAGGCTGTGTCAAGTTGTGCCGAGCTGTGACTGGCTGTGTCGGTTGTGTCGGGCTGTATCGGGCTGTGTCGGCTGTGACGGGCTGTGCGAAGCTGTGGCGGACTCTGTCGGCTGTGTCGGGCTGTGTTGGCTGTGACTGGCTGTGACGGGCTGTGTCGGGCTGTGTAACCCCCCCCCCCCCCTAAAGCCTGTTGATGTCACCCCTAAGGCTCCTGTTGGTCTCAGTCTGTGTAAAAATTAAGGGTACCCCACAGATCCCGTAAAAGCGTTAAAGTCCCAAGCAGCCCTCTAACATTTACCCCTACCCCTCTCAAAAAGCCGTGTCCTCATGGTTTACTGTTTAGGATTAGCAAACCTTTGTGATCGAACACCCTTCTGACGGTGAGAGTCTCGTGAAGGACTCCGTGTGCGAGCCCGAGTCTTGTCACTGGTTGACGGAGATGATTGAGCACTATCCGAAAATGTCTGACCCTCCTTTGGCTGATATCGAGGTAACCTCTCAGGCATAGGAAATCCCCGTCGTTTCTTTTCTGCCATCTGAAGTGCATAGTCTTTTGCCATGTCAAAAGAGTCCGCTGAAGAAACAGTAGTATCAGAATTGTCGTCCCCCCTGAGGTGTTTTAACGGTCGAACTCTAACTGGAATCCTCTGGGGCATACAATGTGGTCCCACCATGTCTAGAAGTTTAAATGTCCTCCACGCCAGGAAGAATGGTGGAACCCTTTGAATGGCTCCGGACGGAATGAGTGCAAAGTTTATGTACCTGCAATCACGAGGCAGTTCAACAAAAATCATTCTACTGATGCATAATGCAAGATGAAGTTCTCAATGCATAAGGTATTTTGGCACCGAAATACGCAGTGGACCGTGCCCCAATTACCCAGCACTCACATCTTGCAGAGGTATATTTCGGCGCCGAAATACCCACCGCTGCTTAGCTAAATCCTCAAAACTGCAAATAGGGGGATGCATTGGCAGCAGATTACCTAAACAGGACACGCATTGCCGCTTTGTCGGCACCCTCCTGCTCTTCGATGTATACGCTGCGTCTTGCCTTTGCAATTTCTCTGAAAAAGAGGTTTGCGAAGCGCCCTCGCCAGGACTGCACGTAGTTCTCCATTGTCTCCGGTTTCGTCCAGTCGATCTGTAACTTGAAAGTGGTGGTGTTGCAATCCAATTGCTCCTGGGCGTGGGTCAGTACCTGCAGTAGTGCAGGTTTCCAAAACATTCATGAATTTGAAATTGCGATGATGTCCAACACACAGAAGAGGAGGAAATTATACCTGATGCCACCAAGTCATCACATTGAGCCAGTCGTTCATTTTGTCGTCTGTTGGCTCGAAGTGGTACAACAGCTTCGTGTTTGTATGGCCGTTCCAGATTCGCAGCCATCTCCTCTGCATGGCCTAACATCAGTCAGACATAAGAACCTCATCATGAGAATCGCGAGAAGACACAAAACAAAAACAAACACATGCTAACCTTCTCCGCCGGCTCAACACAGGACACTGCGATGTGATGAAGTTTCTCCATGGACATTTCCGGTTTCATGGGTCTGGAGTAATGCAGTCCTATCTCCGCCAGGTACTCGACACCAAGACCAGGGTCAACGATTGCAACTAGCTTCACAAGTTTGGACCTGTACTTGGTCCGTGATTGCCTCCCTGCCTGCACAATGTGACTCTCTATCGACGCGTCCGCCTTGTTGGGGGCATCACTCTCAAAGAACTGCCTTTTGGCATAGGCCAAGTCATCCCTGATGTTCGTCTGCATTCCCATACCCAGCGGATACAGTCAGGGCACTGATCCCTGCATCAAATAGCATTAAATCGGGAAATTTGAGATGAACCTCACCGAATAGAGGATCTCCACCATGGCGTCTAGTGTTGGTCGGTACCAGGTGCAATCCGCTTTCGCAAAGGACTTCCTGTACAGCTCGGGATCGAGGGATTTTTGAAAGTCCGTCAGCAGTGCTGTGCCCACTTCTTGCACTCTATAGAGCGTATGCGCCAGATGAGTTTCCACGAAGGCCCTCTCTGTTACCCTGCCATGGAGAAAAAAAAAAAAGGAACAACATGAAAATGTGATACAAAAATAACTATATTTCGGCACAGCGATCCCATTTCCAGTTCATAGAGTGGATGACAGTCAAGAACATTGTCTATTTCGGCGCCGCAATATGCAGTACACAAGGATGTAGTTGTATACTTACAGATTTATATCCGCCATGGCACCCTTCAGCAGTCATCTGTCCCTCACGTCCACCTTCACGACAATGCAGTCCACCATGTAATGCCAATTGATATCTTGCGGATGCATTTCAGCAATGTACTCTGTCCAGGCAAGCATCCTGTGGTTCCCGTCCCAAACGAAGAACATCTTCCCTGCCATGTGTGCGAATGTGGGATTAGTCTTCAGAGAGACTTCAAACTCGATATTTACAGTGTGCCAGTGGGGGCTCCAATTCTGAAACTCCTCTGCAGTGGGGCCCCTTGTGACACCCTGGTCATTCTTAATGGAAACGTAGAATGCTGCCGACCCCCGTTTGTACCCCTCTCTGAAGTTGTGCTTCAGTCGATCGATGTCCCCTGGCAGTGCTTGCCTTACAATTGGAAGGCTATAAGTCTCTGCCAGCAACCTGTTCGCTGCTGTGTTCATGTCTCGTGCGCTCATGAGCCCGCCACCAGTTTCTTACTTCTATCACCTCTCTCACTTCCCTCACCCCTCTCACCAGCCTGTCTACTGTCTTGGAGGTTTTGCTCCTCCGCAAGCTCCAGGCAGGTTCTGATCTCCTTGGAAGTCGTCAAGTCGCACGACGTTGTCGTCCTCTGCTTCTGTCAGCTCAATGGGCCGCCCTTCTGTAGATCCGAGTCCGACATCTTCAGCGGCCTCCACCGCATCCGTGTTTTCTGAAACTGCCTGCAAACCCAATCTCTCCGCTTCCTGTCTCCTAAGTGGTTTTACTGGCAAAGCCATGGGCTCCTTTTGCTTCCTCGGCTTTCGGACTCTAGGTGGGCTTTTCTGAGGCGATTTCTGAGGTGTTGAATGAGGAGTTGCCTGCCTCGATGCACTTCCACCTTGCGAGCGCAGCACCCGGGCATGAGTCTCCAAAGTTGACTGTGTTGGCTCGCCCCCCTGAGATCCCTCCCCAGCTCCCATGTCAAACAAACAGGAAAACATGACACACTGCACGCAAAAAAAAAGGTGTAAAAGGAATAGTGCGTATGGAGTGCTTCACATCCGCGAAGCACGAATCTCTCACTGGTGGGCGATCCGAGTCTCCAGATAACGAGGTCTGCATTTCCTGCATGAGACGAAGCTTAAGTCGTGTCGTCGGCGGCTTCCCAAAATCTCGCGTCCTCCTTCTCTGAGCCGGAGTCGTCTGACCTTCCACAAACTCTATGCTATCACTATGCTGCATAAGGAGAGAAAACGCAGGAGAATGTCACTGCAGAAGGGCAAGGAGTGAGAGAGCGAAGCGGTGGAACATGCAACCACTATGCACGAGCAGATGCGTAAGCAGCCACGTCTCCCGAAGCGTGCCGTATGGGTGATGAAGATATTGCAACCCCTGACACGTTCGCACGGATGAAGTCGACTGCAACACGACGCGTACATGTTCAAGCCACCAGTAGAAGACGCTTTATCCGAATTGCGGCGCCGAAATACCGTTCCGTTCACCGGATGCTGTTCCCGGAGCAGCCGTCATTGAATGAACTATCCGCACATCATGAAACCCAACCGCCATGAAATTCCCTTGCCTACAGACATACAACAGTCAGGTCGGCACGTTTCATCAGGGGACGGATGAATTTCGGCGCCGAAATTCATCGCTTCCCCAGTCCTCATCCGTCATGAGCACACATGTCAGTCGGATATCGGAGCCGGAATTAATTCCGAGACAGTGGGAACGCTGCACTTGGGCACATTTCATCCATATTTCGGCGCCAAAATTCATTAAGAATATCTCCGTCCGCACGTAGACGAGGTGAAATCATCCATATTTTGGCGCCAAAATACATCCAGCGCGAAGACTAAATCGGCACCATGCTACGCTTTGCCGCCATCATTGCCCCTCACGGTTGCTGTCCATGCTTCTTGGACTTGCCATGTTTGGACTGTTAAGTATAATTTCGGCGCCGAAATTATACTTTAGGTGCGGCAACATCCTGTACGAAAAATGACCACTTAATGGATACTTTCAGTTTCAAATGAAAACAATAGCTAAAATGCAATTAATTTTCCCCCAACATGAGAAAATATCCCCTTTCGTCATTGGATAACGGCCTTTTGAAAGACATAAGGTTTTGAACGTGCCGATTTCTCCATTTTATGCAGAATATTCGTGTTATTTTTGTCAGAATGGGTTATTTCAAACGAATTTCGGAACCATATATCATCCAGAAACAAGAAGTAAGTGTCGGGTTCGGACGAATTTCGGCGCCGAAATTCATCCGTCGCATAGAAAATGTAATATTGGAGTTACCCTTTGCGGACAGTAAGAATGAATTTTGGCGCCGAAATTCATCCATTTCAAAGAAAAATAAATATTGGAGGGAGGGCATTGGATGAATTTCGGCGCCGAAATCCAGCGCTCAAACCCTTTAAAGAAATTGGAGGGATGACTTCGAATGAATTTCGGCGCCGAAATTCATCTGTCGCAAGGAAAAAAAATTGAAGGCGGGACTTGGGATGAATTTCGGTGCCGAAATTCATCCGCAGGACAGCACAATTAGGGTCGAAAAAGGAGAAGAAGAATGAATTGCGGCGCCGAAATTCATCCCTACTGTCGATTCAGGATTACTCTCATCCGGATGTCGGCACAGAAATCCGGACACGTGGTGTATCATGACTCTAATGACGAACACATTCATCCGTATTTCGGCTCCAAAATTCATCCCTTATGTGCAGAAACAATTTCATGAAGAACATGTTCATCCGGATTTCGGCACCAAAATCCATCCATCGGGTGCTTGCTCAGTTTCATGAGGTGAACAAATTTCGATTTCTGTTGCCGGAATTCATCCCGTGGCTTCCAAATCTGTTACATGACAGAGATGTTCATCCCGATTTCGGTGCCGAAATTCATGAAAAGGCCTGATTTATTGTAGCCCAACTAGTGGTACATCACAATTCAGGCACCCAATATCCAATGTGAATTTGCTGTGGTCGTCCGTATTTGTAACGTACATTACACACCTTCATCCATACGTACACTGATCACCCATCCTGTTGGATACAGAATCCTCCAGAAAATGATTGTGGTATTATGTAGGACACACTCTTCTCATTGCAGGACTTCGCTGCGGAGCGTACCGAGAGTTGCCGTCTTCAACATGGACTCCCGTGTTTGGGTAAACGTGTACTTCCATCCTGATTCTCTGAAAGCTAAAATACCCTGCGACCAAGGATTTGCGATTGTCACTGAGTAGTACTTGTGTGTGAAGTTCGGGCTCCGCCCTGTAACGGTGTTTTTGGAAGAGGAGACGAAAGATGCTTATGGAAATTTTCTGGAAAGTGCCGTCATTCTGCATGCAGATTTCGGAAAGGGCAAAGAGTGGCGGCTCCCAGCTTCTGAATCCATCCGATACAGTGCAATTGGTGAAATCGTGCCTAAAGAGTTCCCACGCTGGAACTTGGTTGATCCTCCTTCCACAATAGGGTCTGGCGTGCAAGTTGTGGCGTCTGCCATGAAGGATGTGGGCACCTCTTCACAAGCAGAGAAGCCCAAACATGTGAAAAGGGAAATCCAGGAAAACAGGGAAACAGTCGTCCAAACTTATCCAGTGACGATGAAGACTGTATGGTCCTTCCATCGTATGTTTCAAAGTCGTCCGTCACTAGGAGTCTTCAGAAGTCGGCAAACAATGAGCACACACCCTCCGACTCAACTTCCGTCCGCTCAGTAATCGACATATTGCGGAGGATGAAGACAGCGGGTTCCCGCTCCAGTGACCTTCTTAGGCTTGATTACGACAAAACTCCAATCCATTCTGTGGAAACTTTGCGTGAAGTTGTGGATGTGAATGCTATCTACGAGTTCCCTCCAGTGCTGGCAGGCGCAGGCCCAGACGGCATGCTGGCAGGAATGGACAGGAAACATGACGGCCACCCTTGGTGTGTCACCAAAACTTCATCGTCCAACCTGGGTGATGGAGTTCAAGTGAGATATGTATTGTGTGCTGGGCATCTTAAATGTTTCTTGAGCACATATTACCATTACACGAGCAAAGGCACCCGGAATGAGACAGACTGGATTGGCAATTCGCCGACCCCATTTTGGCCTCAAGGTAGAGTTCCTGCAGGGACGTTCAAGTGTGCCCATTGCACCACAGCCCCTACGTGTATGGCACTGTGCAACGCCAAGCAGTACTACGTCAGGACCGTCGGCCCAACGTGCACCAGAGCATGCATTCACATCGGAAAGCATGACCACCCCGTCACCAGAGGCAATTGCAGAGTCGCTTTTCAACAAGCCCCACGATATTATCAAGGAGGAGGTGAGGTTGAGGCCGGGAGCAAAACCAAAGCAGATACAGCTCGCATCCGCACATAGAATTGCAATTGGCAGAATAATATCGGAGGACGGAAGCACAAGAGAGAAGCTGGGCGAGGGGGACATGAAGGAGCTGCTAGAAGCTGTCTCCCATGTGTGCAGCCCCAATGTCAGGAACCACATTGTCGGCTGCAAGAAATGAATCGGAAGAGGATCAGACATGCACTCCATCTTGGAAGTGAAGCGCACATGCGGCTACGACTTCATCCAGGGCAGCTTCTTTCCTGGTCAAGGCTCAGAGACGGACATGTGCTTCATATTTAAGATGTCAACGTGCGGACCGGGGAGCGGTGTCGATTTGGTGAAGCGGATGACCAGTGGAGACCTCTCAAATTGTTGGGTCATGTTCGACCACATCAAGCGAATTACCAACCACGATTGGGTGACAATGGGGGCACATGTATACGACCCACATTGCAGAAAGTTGATGACCATTGCTATCTGCGAAATGAAAGGAGAAGAAACAGATTCGGAGTTGCATATGTGGCGCGGAATTAATGAGCAAATGGCGCTAACAAAGTTGCCCCTTCCCGATTTTAGGGGCTTCATGGCTGACAATGCCCAGGCGAACTGGGCTGCAGTGAGGAGGGTATATGGGGATGACCCAAAGACTCCAATGGAAGGTAAGGAGAGATCTTGCGGGTTCCACTTCATGCAGAGTTTGACGCAAAACATGAAAAGGTTTGTGGCGCCACCGGCGAGATCATATCAGTATGTGCCCTGCGTGGAAAAATGCGAATTCCATCGACGAGGCGGAGACCAAGTTTGCAACCATACGCGCCTGGTGGGTGTCTTCAAGGGCAGTGGATGTGAAAGATCAGCCAGAATTGCAAACGTGGCTTGCATGGGGCACTAAAGATTCCGCCAGTTTGGAGACTACATGAGACATGTAACACATTTCTGTACTTGACAATTGTTCTGTTATGAGATTGGACATTCTCCACAATAAGTGACATTTCTAATTTCCTTCAACAGGACATGAGCTTGGAGAATGACACGGATATGCCGACGGCAAACATGGCCGAATCGGTGCACTATTCCTAGCGTGCTTCCTCTGCGGCACATCTCGTTGACATGTTGACAGCAACAACAGAAGATATTGTGAGGGCCATCATGCAACAAACTTGTTACTACCAGTTTCTGGGAGGAAAGCAATGGGGTATCGGACCAGACAGGCAGGAGATGCTGATGAGGGCGGCGCATCGTTCGACCGATCCCAAAAAATGGACTGCTGCATTGCGGGAAACAATAAGATCAACGCCGTTACACAGTCGAGGGAACTGCCTGGAGGGCGATGTCCGCAGCTGGCCGGTGAAGAGAAGAATTGTGGACATGCCCGGAGGCGACGATGATTCATGGAGATCAGATATGAACATCCGCACTCAACCTCGGGGCACAACGATGTTACGTCTCACGCCTCCTCCCAGCATGACTCGTACCCCCTCTCCTGCAGCATCCATGGAATCGCTGCCAGACTCGGGACAACATGCCGAGGATGAGCATGCTGCTCCTATTATCGTTACCCAATACAACATTCCAATTGTGGAGCGAGATGTGGCGGCCTCGCAGTGGAGAATTGCACGGACCCGTCCGTCATTTTGTGGCAAATGTTGTGTTGTTCGTGTCGACACCAACCAGAGATGCAATGAGATGATTCGGAGGAGCCCGCAGGGCGGTGTGCCTGCCCCTTGCTTCACAGGGAGATTTGTGTGCGCAAAGTTTGTGGAGGCCACACTGAAGGAGTTTTGGTTCTGCAGGCACGACATCATGTCGTGTGTGTTCGACAAGCCCAAGTATGGTGTACAAGGCATGCCTGAACCACCAGCAGTCTGGCCTGTGGCAACTGGTACAGATCTTACCCTGGAGGAGGCAGACGCTCTAGGAAGTGTAGGGTTTCGACTGGTGGAGAGGACAAACGTTCCACGAAATCCAATTCCAAGTCGTCATCCTCCTCCCACGAGAAGCTCTTCGCCCCGCATACCGGTGGGTGACCCCGCAGCTTGGCCCACCCATCGGTGGGGGAAACTGAAAAGACGGCGGTCACCAACAAAGGCGAACGACACCAGGATGGCCAACGCTCTTGCAATGCCCTGCATAGTGCAAGGTTGCAGGGATGTTCCTCACCCCGGAATGGGGCGCATATTTCAGTTGTCAACAGCCAGGTCTGCTGCGCACAGTGTCGTATATGTAATCACGGTTTCTCAGTACCCAGCTTGCAACTGTGAGGACTTCCTTGTTATGGAATCGAAGAATGCAGCATACGTCCCCTGCAAACACCTTTATTACATTTTTCTGAAGCGCATGAGTTGCATATCCGTAGTGGACGTCTTCATCCATGCTCCAACACTGAGTTTCAACGAGCTGCACAAGGCCCTACGGCAGGATACAGGTCGGACTGCTTGACATTCCACATTCGGGAAGGAGAAAGTGGCAATTATATTACATTCATCTTCTTGCACCCTATTTTTTTGTGAGGAATTATACACTTGGTGATGCCGCACCGCCATGGCTCCAGGTGCATTTCGGTGCCGCAATACATGAGAATGTGGTTTTGGCCGTGAATGGCATGGGCATGTTTTTTTTATTTTGGTTATGTCTATTAATGGATCCGAGGAAAACATACATTGTGTGGAGATACACGGGCATTGTGGCCTATTTCAGCGCCGTTATTGGACTGTATACTGCATAGTGCTTCCTTGTTACTGCTCTTCATTCAATTTGTGGTGATTTCGCAGCCCATCCTGGCGTTTTCGTCCACCTTTATGAGAAGACTCCAATTTGTTACCAATATATTGTCAGTGTTCTGCAAATGTGATGCCTGTACAAGATTGCTAGTTCTGTGTCCCAGTGGGAAGGGTCCTACTGCACATTCCAGCATTTGCATACTGCACCTTGTGCAAACAGCAATCCATACGACAAATGACACGTCCCAGCATACTGGCAATGAATTGCAAAAAACCTTAACAGAAGATTATCCAAGCATGTATATTCCCCATATGGCACAAGGAAGATACTTGATTTCTGAATCAAATTGTATGTGCCATGAGTGTCGGCGAGTCGAAACATGTCTACTCTAGCATGCAAGACAGGATGTCGTGTTTATAGATAGCGCCTCCTTTGTAGAAGGACATTTTCACAGTGGGCCGTGTGTTCCCCTCCTCCTCATCTTCATAACTGAAGAGAATGTCCCCACTTTCCGAGCCAGTCCGTCCACGCGTGAAGTTTTCACCTATGCACTCATCATAGTCCACTCGCAACAGTTCCAGCGATACAACAACGCTATGCGTGATCTGTTCGGCTCCCACTCCAGCGGAAAGTCCAGGTCCATGATGCGCATGAACCACTTGCTCCCCAGCAGGGGTCCAGGAGAATCGTGCAATCCTGGAAGAAACTCCATTGCTCTCAGCTGGACAAGTCGAGGATCGTCCCTGTAAACATCTAGGAAGACAATGATGTTGTCTGTTTTTGGGACAATGACTCCCGTCTGGCGTCGATAGATGTGATTCGGGCACGACATGGCCTTACAACACAGCAAGAACTCAGAGTAGGGAGGAGATGGGCACAACAGAGAAGAATGAAGAGCAAAATAAGAGCGAGGCCGGCGGAAGAGGGATATATCATTGCTGCACTGCCAATGTCGTATGCGGCAGAACTTCTATTTCCTCCGACATGTGTGCTTTTATTAGACAAATCCGCACCAGTTTCAGGAGAGTTTGCAAAACTCCCTCACCGTAAGGCGGGTATTTGCTCTCCGGAGCCCAATTTCGGCGCTGTTATTGGATGGACTGCGGAAGCTTCAGCCGAGAATTTTGTTTCCGGAGCCCAATTTCGGCGCCGTTATCGGCTGCACTCCGGTGGTTTCAACCGAGTATTTGGTTTCTGGGGCCCAATTTCGGCGCCATTATTGGCTGCACTCCGGAGGCTTCAGCCGGGTATTTGGTGGGCGGAGCCCAATTTCGGCACCGTTATTGGCTTCACTCCTGAGCCTTCAGCCGGCTATTTCTTTTCCTGTGCCCAATTACGGCGCCGTTATACCCAACCATCCTGCACTTCTGCAACAATACTATCCACGGTTATAGGTCGCCATTGCGTTTTCAGAGTCTCCAAACCCGGATCCTAATTCCGCTTGCGTCTCTTCCTCTGGGATAATTTCGGTGCCGTTATTGCCCAGAATTCAGTTTTTCTATGACCTGGCCTGGCGGTCCATGAGCTTGGGCTCCAAGTCATGAGCGGACACTGGTACTTATGAGCGGAGTGCTTCCAGCATGAGCGCGGAAATCTTCGAAAACCTTCTCTTCTTATACTACTTTCGATTATTTTATAGTTTTAGGCCCGAAAAAAATCTGCCGAAATTCGAAGTGTGTTACTTGGCGGCTCATGGGTGAGCCATGCCTGCTCATGAGCTCATGGAATAGCAACCCCCCACGTAGGGGAATTCCCCACGGTAACCTGATATTCTTTGCCATGAAGAACTGAGCCAATAGACAACACTGGGTAAATCCGTCCATACCCCGGGGCAGGGACTTCGGTGATACAAGTCACCCGAACCTACAAAATTCTAGCCGATTCCATCTTGCATTCGTGATCTGCACCCGTAGCGACACGACGCACTGTTTTTCCATCTCTTTTTGTTGGGTGGGAGTTGGCACCGGGTGGAGGCATTGCCGGAGCATGTGGCACATCTGTGCTGATAGTGCATGAGGGCACCACCCGGGACCGTGCAAGACAGAACCCTCCCTCCTCCTGCATGCTTATCTCGGTTGATGACAGCGACGTCCCAAGTTTCACAAGCCAAATTGCAGGGGGAGGGGGCTTCATTATCACCGAAGGTCCCTTGATGCATCGTGCCATATCGTCTGGGCAGAACCAGAACTTGTGGTCCTTTGACTCCCCACTATGATAAGGTCGGAACAACCCTGTGAATGTTGGAGCTGGAGTCCCTCTGGAGCCTTTGCATATTTTTGATTTGCATTTCTTGAAAGAGGAGGTCCGAATTGCCCTGCAAGCCACTCTAGATCCTGGTGGGGTGCGTTCTATATGTCACTCACTATCAATGCAATCAGATTCATGCACCATGGCCACCACCTCCTCCAATGGGATTCCTGCTGTTGTGCTTGCATGATCTGCACCTGCTCCACTGGAGGAGGACCCACCTGGGAAGGGGCGGGCACATGACTTAGTCTGCACTGGAGACACCCTTGGTACAGAGAAATTGACCCTATCCGGCCGATGGGAATCTCCATCCGACCCTGGAGGAGTGTTCAATTTCCTTTTGCATGATCCAAATCTTTCCTCGCCTTCCAAATGGGGGAGCCTGGATTGCAAAGGGGAGCCTTCAATGCACTTGTTCAGAGCTCTGGCCATCTTCGATGGGTCTCCGGACCTACTCGCAGCCCTTAGCATCAACAAAGTTGTATCAGGGCCCTTGCCTCCGCCCCGTCCCATCAGAAAATTGCAGTACCCGGTTTGTTGTGTAAGAGCCCGCACCATGTCATCAGCAGTGGCCACATACAAGTCACGTCCTGCTTTGGTAGACTGCTGCATCCAGGCGTTGTGAACAGTCTCCGCCAAATTATAGGATGGCATGTCGGCCAAGTCCTCCAAGGACATGTCTTGCAGGAGGCATTGCATGGAAATGTGAGGAACGGAAGGAAATGGAAGAGGTTCTGCAAGTGACAATCCAACAACCCCAAATGAACAGGCATGATGCAAAGTGAAATTTGTATTTCTGGGATTGAAGAGGCTTACCGTCGTCATGAAAGCTCCCCACTGTCTGTACCTGAAGTGCCAGAAAACCAACCAGTCCTCCAACTCCTTTAGTTGGATACCAGTAGCAGCACCAGAGGAGAACCACCAAGCCCGGATTGCTTGGTAAGTGCTCTCAGCTTCTCCCATTGAGGTGGCATTTTTGTACTTGAGGTAGAGCCTTCTGTACTCCAACTGAAGGTCAGGGCGAATGCAGCGCTTTGTATGACGTGCCAGAGATTGACTCCAATGGAAGAGGCATGTGCGCTCCCTATTTTCCATTGGGACCTTAGGATCCCCCGAACCAAACACGCGTCGCACTGCATTGAAATTTGCCTGTGCACTATCAGCCATGAAGTCCGCAAAATTTGTGTTCTGTATTCCATTGCGCTGCATGACGGCCAGGAGCGAATTCCACATGAGCATCTGGGATTCAGTGTCCTCCGACTGCATATCACAAATTGCTATGGAGAACACACGTTGGTACGCTGGATCGTACACATGGCGATGCATGCAAATGATGTAGGAATGACATGTACCGAACTTCACAGACAGCCACACTGAGAGACACCAACCAGAAAAACTGTTTTCTAAGATAAGAAGCCACAAGAAGCCGTGCTATATTTGGATGAAAAACAAACCCTGAACATGACATTAAATCATCTATTATGGAAAGACGACAACAACCCTGGAGAGCAGTAAACAGGAAGACCCCGAATCTAATGAGGTTGTGCTGTGCCAGAAGAGCACAGCACAAACACTGACACTCCGGGAGACACCTCGCATGAGTGTGTGCAACACATGACCATTGCCGACACAACCCTTTATACCGAATGACCCCATTGCGACGGTGACGGCGAAATGCAAACCACATGGTAGGCAGTACAACACACGTGGACGCATATGTGAAGCATAACAATTATTGCGAATCTGCAAGTACTGCTCGAAATTGAACTAGCATTAGATTTCTACGGCACTTCCGAATTTCAAAGAATGCAAGAAGGCTCCCATGTATTGGCAGGCGGCGAAGTACATCTGACATATATCACAAGTACATGCAACGGATCTACTTTTTTTCCACCACTTTATTTCTTGGATAATACAAAGACGCCGAAATGGATGAATTCCGTTCGCACACAATGATGACACCCGCATCCAAATACGGTTAACAATGTCCAATTATTACTTTGGTTACATGCCATAGTCTACTCTTTCCATCCTCATTCTATATCTGGCTCTATTCCTGTCCCTAGTGCTCGTGAAGTATAACGACTTCGTTCTCTTCCTCCTCCGGTGGAAACAAGGGCTCCCCACGCTGCCTCTGGAGCTCTCTAGTTTGACGTTTGCAACAAGCATTGCTATAGACTATACCCAAGCCAATGGCATCGAGTGTGAAGAATAGAGATATCAGAGCTTGTCTGGGCTCTGGGTAGGCAGCATAATGTGGGGGGGACGGCTGATTAATGGGTACTTACTGGAAGTGGTGCAATTAGATGAGTTGCAAGGGGGGAAGGGACAGGCTGATTGCATGGGGTGTTTAATACTGCAGCTCTGGGTGGGTGGCTTAGGTGGTGACTTGGATGGAACTTGGGGAAAGTAGGGGGGTGATAAAAGAAAGGATGGCAGGTGGGAGGTGATGTAGCAAGAGGGGGGGGGGGGTTGCTAGATGGTGGGATGATTTGGAGTAGTGGATATTGTGCTTGCTGTGAGAGTAGGCAGGGTGTAGCCCTTGCACTGGTGAATTACTGTGCATAGGGTTGCATGGGTTGGGCGGAGAAGTTGGGCGACAGGTATGTGCCTGGGTGATAGAGCGCGTTGTGTGGGAGAAACTGTCGGTGTTGACATGATAGGAGAGTGTGATATGTTTGTGGATATTTGTATATTCTGTAGTGTATCGGTGTAGGCAGTGAGGGTGTGCGTGGATGCAAATATATGATAACAGGGTGTGGGGTATGTTATGGTGTGAGCTGATTGTGGGGGTGGGTGTGAAGATGGGGAATTGTGCAAAAGGGGGCTTTGACCGTATGGCGGGGAGATATAGAATTGTATGTGTGAGTGGGGTGGGCCATCTGTTTAAACTAGTTAGTGCTAACATGGTGTTGTGTGAGTGTGTAGAAGCGTAGGAGATCAGGGTAGAATGGGTGCCAGGTTGTGGGGATTGGAGTATAAGTAGTGGATGAGGATATGGAATTGTGAGGAACGCAAGTGAGTATGGACAGTGGGAGTATAGTGTTGGAGGACTAGGAATTCATAAGACATAGGCCAGAGTTCTGGCAGCAACAAGACATATAATAAAATTAAGCTCTGAATTGGATGAAGGAGAGGGCATGCTAATTAGGGAAATCCAGTAACCAAGATGATTCTGATGGGGTTCTTGGGGGGAAGTGACAGGGGTCACAGTCCGTGGAGACAGAAGCATCTTGTCTAGGGGCAGCAGGTGTTGGCGGAGGTTAGCTCTGCTCGGCCAGCAGATGTGGCAATGGGGGTACTACAGACATATGAGAGATGAGAGATGAGAGCTAATTGACTGGAGGGGGTGGCAGATGGCCAAATAAACTGGGTCAGCCTGTAGGGGGGCAGCCAATGGCAGCACCAGGTCAAAGTATTCAGCTTTTGTCGGGATGTGAGCCAATGTAAGTCCAATTGTTCGCAGTGGGGGGTGTTGTGAGCCCATGCAGCTTGTGTGGTTGATGTGGCTTGGCGAGGGGGTCCAAATCGCAGGTGAATGCGAAGTGTCAATATATGGGCAGAAACTGCACATGAAAACAATGAGTTGTAAGTCTGGTTGTTTATTGGCATAATGGTGTGGGGGTGAGAGGGCAATCTGGAGAGGTGGGTCACAGGTATTGAGTAATGGATGTGCATGGAAGATGCATGGGTCTGGTGGTGTGGGAATTTGTCAGCCAGGGTGGGGGATGCCAGGGAGGCTATGTTCGAGAGGGGATAAATCAGCAGGGCATGGAGATCGATGCGGGAAACGAGTAGTTAGGTAGATGATGACCTGTGTTGGGTACATGGCAGTAGATGAGGGGATGGCTATGAGAGTATAGTCATTGGGTATAGTGCCTACAAGCTGCAGGGGAATGTGTTGGACATTCCAAGGCTTACCGTAACATGGACCTCTAGGCTGCGAGAGACGGGGCTCAATGGCGTGCATGTGATACTGGTTGAGGGAGGACTGCAAAGCATGACTAGGCATTTTCATATTTGAGAGCTGATGATGGGTTGGTGCCTGATACCTATGGAGTAGCCGTGGTGTAGTGCACGCAATTAGAGAGCTAGTGGATACTGCAAATTTGGAGAACCGTTGATAGCTTTGATTGAGCATGGTAGGAGAGTATAAAGGTGGGTGGGGTACATACCTGTAGGGTAGCCAGTTTTTGTTGAGCATGACCTTAAGAGTTGCGGGGGGAACTGATTGGGATAAGTGTCGGGAGGCGGCAGAGGAACTGTCGGGGTGGCGATGCTAGGGGTGAGTTGTGGGTATGCGAAGGTCCTTCGGCTTGTGTGCACCAGAATCCATTGGGTACCTGTAAGCACCAACGACACAGGAACACCACCACGGGGAATCAGTACTAGTATGGTGGGAGGTGGGTGGAGTAGGCATTGGGGGAAAGAGCATCTGCATAGTAGTTGGGAGAATATGCGGCACAGTTGCTGATAGAGAATTATGTGGATAGGTCGTGTGAAAGCTCGGTATGTTGTTGTGGTAGTCCCATGCCATGTGGGGAATGCTACGCTTGTGACAAGTGAAGAGTGGAGTGGGTAAGAGAATACCAGGAGACGGGGTACCACTTGGTGAGGGGTTGGTGCATTTTTGGTCTAGCCAGGGATGAAGACAACCCGAGATCCGCACAGCAAGATCCGATGTCAGTATCTGCGAGCTCAAGAACTGGCCTGTAGACCTTTAAGTGGGCATGAGTAGTCGGTGCAGTGGGAGTATCCCAGTAAGGTAGCAACATATTTATAAAAGTAAGACCATACCCGCTACTGTATAAGATGAGATTGGGCCAATTTTGAGCACAGTGTATGTATGGATACTGGGATGTGCGGTCCACCCTGGTGGTAAGATGAGTTAGGTGCTGGGTACAATTGTGGGTGTTGGAGCAGTGAGCATTGGGGGAGAGCGGGTGTGGGAGGGTGAGAGTTTGAGTGTAGATTATGTAGAGGGTAGGGACATTGCAACTAGATATAAACAAGAGTAGGGTAACGCGAGAGCATACCTTGGTGGTTGTAAACCGAGGAGTAGGTGGCAGTAGAATAGATGTCGGAGGCTGTACCTTTGTGAATAGCATTTGTGTAGATATTGGGCACGCAAGCGAGGGCAGCGTTTTGGGGTCTGCAACGATTGGGAGGGGCCAGAAGTTAGGGAAAGGAGGGTGAGGGGGGAGAGTGGTATGTGGGAACGTACCTATGTCGTGGGAGACCAGAGAAGTGGTGGATCGGCATAGTGGGGGGAGGGACCAAACTGGGGAGTCCGGAGAGTGCAGCTGGGGAGTTGTAAGGCAAAGTAAGTGTCTGCCAGAAAGAAAGTTGGGGTTGAGCGTGAGCCTATCCTTCAAATCAACATCCCGCACTTCCGCTCCAAGGTTGCACTCGATAGCTAGCTGGCAGTAGCTGGTCAACTTGTAGTGAGCGTGTATATCAATATAACGATGCAAACCCTTGTAATGAAGCGGAACCCATTTGCATGTAGTCGAACTGGTAGAGGGACGTAAGATCGGTGCAGTGCACCGTTGGAACGCTGTTGGGAGTGACCTAATAGTCGGTTGCCTAGCCAAGCGATTTTGAGCCAGTGTCCCCATCCAGCCCTGTCTCCACTGTCTTGAGAGCTTGGACGTGCTCTCCAGCCTGGGAATGGTTTCGCAGGAATTCCATGAGAGTGCCAAGCATAGGGAAGGGGTCTTCCATGCCCTTGACGGTGTAGCAGTAGAGTGCCAATATCCATGCGAGGAGGTGCGATCTGTAGACTCCCCATGTTGAGAGCTCGGCTGCGTGACAAACGCAGTGTCATACGTGGTATTGTAGCCTCTGCGATAGATGATCTCAAGCAGACTTTCCTGGGCCGAGTGTGGTCGGTAAACTTGTAAAAAATAGCTTAAAACGTGCGCAGGGGAGTGAGGGGGGAGAGGGGGGTGCGGTAGAACCCAGGGGGGTTGTGCAAGATGGACAGCGGCGGGAGAAGAGGAGCTGGAGAGCTATGGCAGCGACCTGTGCTAAAACTGATGGTCTTAACTAGGATTGCAGAGCCGCTAGCGGGGGCCGTAGTAAGAGTGGAAAAAAGGGTGAAGTTTAGCAATAGCACTAAACTAGCAGATAGCAGCGAGGTTAGCCGAGAGGCGCGAAGGGGGGCGGCGCACCGCCCACCCATCCTTTTTTGAGGAATGTGTGTAGCTTTAGTTGTAGGGGAGTAAGCTGCCAACATAGCAAGCAATATGGCTGTAACCTGCGGTGTATCTCCGCTACCACTCATCGTGCAGTATGCTTTGTCTGTGTAGGTGCCTGCCGGGATTACGCAAGTCTCTGGCCACAGGGCATTGCAGGTAAGATTAATCCACTGCCCCATGAAATTTGCAGCGCCTTATCGCCAACCCATTTACGAGTGGTACTTGTGGGAACCCAGTCCAATGTGTGGAGCATATGTTCCTGTGTGCAGGTACCTGGCCATTCACAATCTGCGGCAGTTGAGGGGCAGCCACCGCGCTACCTGTCAGCAAGACAACTCCCAAACCTCCAGTCCTTGACTGCCAGAATGGGGTACAGGTTCCCTACCTACCTGCAATTTTTGAATTTGCACACATGGAGTTTATGTAATCGTGCTTACACATATTCTTAGCGATGTTTGTCTGTTTCACATATGTGTATGTTGTTGTTGCTTTGATTTTTGCCTGAAAGCTTGCTCATGTATCTTCTGGGGTTTTCGGGGTGGATGGCAGTTAAAGGTGGGTGACCAAGTCCGGCTTATCGACACGGTTTCGAGGGCAACAGTAGCATCTAGCCACATTGTTGGTCTACAAGGGTCTTCAGTGAGTGCCGGATACCCTATGGTGCCTGAGGGGTATGTGGCCATCATGATCACACAGGTGACACTTACCAACGCCCCTCTACCGTATCACAACAAGTCCATGAAGCCAGCGCACACAGAGTTGGGAGACACTCTAGATCATGTTACAGTTTGGAGTGACAAGTTTGTAAAAATCCAGAAAGTGAAGTGATGAGCGTTTGACTGCCCCGAATTTTGAGTGCATCATCTGCCATGTGTTAGGATTGCACCAGTCCGAGAGATGCCAGTGTATGCATCTTCTGCTCAGGCATTTGGAAGTCTACTTAGACTTTGCAGCTTTGTGCATTTTTGTAGTGGCACCGGATTAGATTATGGAAATGATCTCTGATCATTAACTCATGTTGTATTTGAATTGATGTTCCAATTTCAAAGTGCTTTCATGTCTCAATGGTGTTTTCATGTGCTTTGAATGGTGCTTTATGTTTCAATGCTGCTAGAGTCAAGCCCATGACTACGCTCATGTATAGGACTACCTCCCATCCACAGAGCCTCCGGCACGTGCCACTTTCACCCCCCGTGTTCGCCCATACGCGTGCCACGTGCTATATCCAGACTCCACAGAGCACCATGGAAGTCATATGTTCCAGTCATAACGACCACCCCCACCCTGCATAATTTGACTCCACGTGTGGACCTGGCATTAAACGTCCGAAGTCATACATGCCAGTCACGAAAGCCCCTCCCGAAGCCCATTGTCCTGGCACGTGTCATGTCCCATTTTTGCCACATGTGGCACTGGGGTTAGTCTGCGGGAGTCATACATGCCAGTCTTGGAAGGCCCCACCTCCCTCACCTTGTCACGCCACGCGTCATGTCCAGTCTAATCCACGTGTTGTCCTAGGGTTTAATCCGCGGAAGTCACCCTGTCATGCCACGTGTCGTTCCCGGTATTCTCCACGTGCTCCCTGGGGTTAATCCTCCGAAGTCGTATATGCCAGTCGTGAAGACCTTATTGCCTTCCCTTGTCGTGACACATGGCATATCTCTTCCGTTCCACGTGAAGCTGACATGGATTCGCAGTCAATTATTACGGTCTTATCAATGACTATGATTAGGCGTCCCCGTTACCACGTCAACAGTGAGCTCCACGACTGGCAGATACGACTCTATGACGCTTACGACTCTTTTGTCACAACTGACTGGGCTTATCTGATTGGGCAGTCATGCAGTCATAAAAGGCTGATACGACTGGAAAATAGCAGACGTAAAAGCCGGATTCTGTTGTAGTGTATTAGAGGTCGATCGGGAGAAATTGTGTCTATCCACAATTGTTGCTACATCAATTGTCAATGCCCTTCAAATTTCATATGATACTACACTTTACAATAGTAATGCATGCACTAGGTGCAAAAAAAACTCCATATATGTTTTCAAAATGATTAAAGTGTTGATGTAAAATGTTAGCTTGTTAAGGTGCATCATCTGCAAGATGGCGTTATACCATGGTGGGGAGACTGATGTCGAGTTTGTGTCAAACCGTCCAACTTGGAGGGATTAAAACCTGAAAGAAGTGCTCACTGAATATCCTAATATTTGCCCACTCCGTTTCACAGACTTGGTTCCTTTCCAGGAGATTTGCACGACACGCTCGAGGAGTTTGATTGAGGGGATACGGACATCTCAATACTTGGGTTTTAGAGATGTCAAAAAAGAGTCTGTTGATGAGATTGACAGGATGCGCTAGGAGGGAGATGGATGGCTACCACGCATGAGGATTCTGTACGACGGGAGAGAAGTGATTTTGATTGTGAAGCTCATAGTTGGTGTAGTGCATGAGGTCGGGGCAACAAAGTTTGGGAGGATGTTCGCAGGTAAGTTGATTCATCTAGGCCTTCCCCGAAATGTGATTGTGAATCTTGGATCAGCCAGATTTGGAGACCCTTTGCGCAAATCAAAGGAAGGGGATGTGGTTTACAAACCCAAGTTTCGTGGCATAGAAGGGAATTGACCAACTTTTGTGATTGAAGTTGGTGTGTCAGATCACTTGTTGAGTTGCATGCCGATGCAGAATTTTGGCTCACCAAAAGTGGTGGACAAACTTGCATAGTCATCGTATTGAGGATCAACAAAAGGGCATGAGAAATTCTTATCGAGCTGTGGGAAAATGTTCCCAAGACACGACCACTTCGTTCCACTTCTCATCCCCACATAGGACTTGTGCAGTCTATCACTTTGCAAGCCAATATTCAATATAATCGCCCTCCGCTTGTGATTCATGCTAATAGAGTCTTTGATGTTGCGCCCCAAGGTGTTAGGAAAAGATATGTGCCGAGTTGTTCCTACCACCCGATTGCTTAAGATGTGTAAGATACAAGGTAATTTGCTCTCACATGGATTTCTTGTCTTCAGGTTTTAGAAGGTATCCTCTGATGGAGAGGTCCTCCATGTACATGCTCTCTACGTGATCCGGAGCATATTCCACCCACTCTCGATACACCATGTGGTCCTCATGTTCAGGAAGCTGATGGAGAAACCAGACGAGAGATTGATAAGAGAGGGTTTGCAACCCTTTCTCAAAGGGCCCAAAGGTCACCTGACTGTCCCGTACAATTTTCAAGAATGTTGTATCTTTGAAGAAGAAAGTAAGAAAGTAATGTTTCCAACACATCGGTAGCTGCAAGGAGTTTCACACTGCACATCTAGAAATCTGTGCAATTTTCCAACTCATTTTTCCATAATTCTTTGAGCATCAACTTATCTGAAGCTGACCCCTCTGCCTCTACTCTTTCGGCCCTTTGTACTTTTTTCTCCAATGTCTTGAGTGATTTACACCCACAACCCTTTTTTTTCATTGAGACCAAAATACAGTCGCTCGTACGTTGAAGAAACGGTACAAGAAACTAGTTAAAGTGGCTTCCATCGGCAAAGAGGTTCCAATCATATTATGATGATAATGTTCTGTAGACTCGAGCATCCTACACAGTCCTGAACATACAAAAAAGATGAAGACAAGTAGAATAATCAGCACTAAATTGCAATAGAGCTCGAATCTAACAAGGTATGATGCATGTTTCCTGAGGACTGTCCATCCAGTATAACACAATCACATTACTATTGGTAATGCCCATCCATTGAGGCAACAAGACATTCTCAACTAGAGCCAGCACAGGGATGACCAAATAAAACTAAATGTTGAGAAACTAAATGATGAGTGACGGAAAAGATATAAACAACCGACTTTAGGTCCGGACCTCGCGTAGAGTCAGTCCAGAGAAATCTACTTCACTACTATAATAATTTGGCACCTTAGTGGCCTTCAGAAGTACAAGCGCAAGTGGTAAGTTAACGAAGTAATGCATAGCTCAGCCTGATTATTGTCCCTACTCACGCTCTTAACGAAGGGCTTTCAATCCGGAACTGAACATAGACTAGAACTTCAGAAATTTGTAAGAGTGAGAGTACACTGTGAACATAACGTGGCTTCCTTCAACAAAGGAGGCTTTTATCTTTTCCACGGATATCGATAAATTGAACCATTGCAATCAAGATATAACTGTGTCAGTACTTGAGCAATCCATGAGAGCTATTTCCAATTACACTATTCGGTGGACCAGGCAAGGTTCCCACAGAATATTAAACTTCCCGTATAATAGTTCCCAGGTGAATTTCAGTTCACTGTGCAGGACCTCAGAGAATTCAGTAATCTGACTTTTGGTCAGTATTGCATTGAGCAAGTAGGCCAGACTTGGAGTAAGTTGTAGGTGCTCGGAGGTTGACTTTGAGATTCAACACATGTATTATGTACGTGAGTGCTCATTATCTAGTAAAGTAATGAAGATCAGTGGTTGTTTTTTCACCTTCCTTGATCCACAGGTCTTTTTCTACACTGTGTGCGACTGTTGGAGAGCTATTGCTTTGAGAGACACATGTTAGAGTTAGAATTGGAAGGGTTCGCTCATAAAGAAAAATTTAATCATATGTAATGAGTTGACACTCTTGAAGTTGACCCAACTCTTTACATAGTTAAGACATTTAAAACTTGTTCAGTCATTGCATTTGATGTCGACTTAGGCATTTAGATACCTCAAGATTATCATTCATTATCTAAGGGAGACTCATCACTTAGAGGGAGGATAGCATTCTTGATGAGATTTAGAGATGCCGATCATGCTCAAGAAAATGATGAGAGTACAAGGAAGAAAACCAGGGGTCGCAACTTAACACACAAAGGTGGTTGACATGGAAACAAACAAGGAAAAACCATCACTTGATATTACCTGAATGTAAGGGAAGTAGTAGTCATTCAGCTTGCGCCGCACTTCCTCAACTTTCCATTCCAAGACCTACTGATTAAGATATGTAATCTCCACCTGTCATAGTGGTAACTAAGTGCTATTTGTCAAACTATGATAAAATTTCTTTATAAAGAATCTATGTATGGAGCCTCGGGCAGAGAGGGAGACATGAAAAACTCTAAAGTGCTTATGCAGTGTCCGACTCAAAGGCATCGTCAATATTATTGGTCTTTCTTCAGACGGGACTTAATGTTCTTGTATGTTACCTTTATCTCGGAGTTGGAGCTTCTTGGACCTCGAATAGGGGAGTGGGGATCCACTTCCAGTAAAAAAATAACAAACCAATGTAAGTTAATTCATTTAATTACCAAGTGTTCCGCACCATTTGTAAATCCCAAATCGTGACACTATCATTCATGCACCTAACCACCACACTTTCTCGCCACACTCCAATCTTTTAATCTTAGTTATGCAATAGTATCTTATATACTGGTACAACACTAGTTTAGACTAGAGACTCTACCGGTATGGTCGCCTGAGGGGGGAGGCCGGCTATCAAATCCCCATCCCTTATTTAACCAAGAGAAATACCCTGGCGGTTATGAATAGGTTGCCCCCAATAAATCTTAAAGTAATACCCTACCTGTTACCAGACCAGTCTGATATTCATTTTTGTTCTGCCTCAAAAATTCCAGTGTTCCCCCATCAACTGTGCAGCAAGGTCCCTGGTAGTGTTTGCTGTCAAATGGTACAGCCGCAGGTTGATTCCATCTAAGAGCATCTCCATGGTGCCACGGTACTTGCCCCAAAACGGCTCCACCGTTGACTCAGTGCTCCACCGTTGGCTCCGCCCGGCAGATTTGCTGCAGGCCCCCCTTAATCCTGCCTCCTGCCCGGCACTTTTTCCATTTATACCGGACCCCGCCAACCACGCTACATTAAACTTGTGAGTTATCTGGTTTCAGGCTATTTGATTGCTTGGGTTTAGTATAGTTCTGATGGACTTGCTGAACGCTGGCTCTCTGGTAGCTTTTAATTAGGTTGTTTCCTTGTTCTGGCTTTCAGGTTAGTGCTTGGATATTTGAGGTGACTCTACTCTGTTTCCCTCTCTCCTCCCCCCTCCGTTGCCGATTCCTGGTTTGGAGCGGTGCCTCATTAATCTTCCTTCTGGCTCTTTGTAAGGTTATTTTTTCCTTATCTTTCAATAAAATTTATCAGGGCTACAATCCCCCTGTTAACATTAAGAAAAATAAATAAAAAATTAGGCACTTGATTTTGAATTAATTATTGCCTAGTAAGCTAGGTAAGTACGGTATTTCCGTGTCAAGGGTGATAACCCTATTCCTGTCAAGGCCAATGTAACTTAAGAGGAAATGCAGGCCTACGTGGGCCATCCCATGCAACGCAAGCCATGTGTCGTCGTCCTCATCCTTCCTTTGATGCTGTACTGCCTCCCTTGAGTTGTGATGAGAAGCTGGCATGTGGCTAATGTTACGGGGACAAGTGTCCTTCTGAGTCAGATCGAAAAACATCTTCACTGTGGAGGAAATCATGCGAACAGATCAAACGGGCTTCCTTTTCCTTGTTGCATTTTTGGGTCCAAACAAAATCACTGAGTTCTTCATCACAGTTTAGTGAAGGAAATCTTTCGTTTTGGGTCAATCGGATCTAAAAGTTTGATGAGATTGATGAGTACTACTAAGACTACGTAAACATTCTAGCAAATATCCTATTTGCTGGGTTCTCTCAAGAAGACACTGTCTTCATGAGTAATAGTTTTGTAGTCTCTTCGGGGTTTCTACTCCTAGCACGATGACTGTTAGAGTATAGGAAGTATATAAGGTCACGTCATTGTAGTTACATATAAGCTCTGTTTCTCATTTTTCTGGAGTCCCACAGAAAGTTCACTTCTTTCGCCTGTCTGCTTTGTTTGTTTTCTTTTCAGTACCCAGAGTTGGAGATCTGGCAGAAGAGCGGCACTTAGCTTCTCTTTTCGGGTTCCTCCTCCACTCCTCACCAGTCATCCTTCCGTAGCTATATATCTTGCAGACCAACAGCGAGATACGTCATGCCTCGTGGACGCCCAGCCAAAGGGACTACTCGAGGCGCACCTCCAAAGGCACAAAGCGATGAAGCTGGTAGATTTCTCCATACCCCCGTTTTCTGCTCAAAATAGACTTGTCACAAGCTGTCGAAACACCGGATTATTACAAGTATGTAAGAATAGGAATGTGGGTTTCGATGGATGCAGCGTTTCCCCTTGAATCGAGAATGTGCTTCCATAACTGTATCAAGTACTGCACATGTCAGTATCAATCATTCCAAATGCACATCGAGAGAGAGGAAGACAAAGAGGTTCTTTTATTTAACTTGCATAAAATGCCCAAAAAGCTTAACGCATGACAAACAAAGAGACAAAGAAAGCTATGAAGTCCGTGGAGATGCAGAAGGCCCAGAGAGACGGAGAGACACTTTCTGATTAAGCATATATAAGCCTGCGAACGGTGGCAATGGCATTGAATTGAGGATATTGTGTACCCTTGAGCTGTTTTAACCTCCTGGATCAATTTCTCTAGGGTACGAATAATTTTGCCCAGTTTTGAGAGTGGAACGCAAGAAAGAAAGGAAATTTTTAACGTCCACTAAAGAGCTTATGTCAATATAGCTTAACAGACTATAGCACTAAAGAAAGACACTTGGCTATGAGCTTGGCTTGCAGTTGATGAAGTATGTTCTGGCCTGTTTCTTCCCACCAGAAAAGTAACGAGAAATAAAGAAAATTTTATGATCTGAAGCCTTTGGAGGTCCAGACAGCCCATGGGACACAATTACAAGAGAAGCACATGAAGCATCAAGAAACCCCAAACCTTGCTTGGTAGCTCTGGTGGGAATTTCAACTTGTCGGTGTTCTTTGTAACTTCACGTTGATTCCTTGCTTTGACAACTGACTTGCAGTGCCAGAGGAGAAACCTGCTCAAGATGAGAAGAAAGGCAACTCAAGAATGCGGACTCGGATCAAGGCTGGCGGGGAGAGACAGAGTTCCCTTGATGAGAGTATGAAAGGTGTGGTTCATGAATTCCCTATGTAAAAGGATAGTAGTGGTTGGGAAATGTGACCCTTCTTTCCATCACACAAGCTCTCTCTCTTGGTACTTCCCACAACTCTATGAACTTCGTTCTGTCTCTCTCTCTGGCCAGGGATCTATGGGCACTAGGCAAGTTAACATGTGCATTACTCTCTGTTTCCCCCAACCGTATTATAACCAGGGGGTCACTGGTTCAACTTCATTTTGTTCTCTCCTTTTTTCTCCTTGAACACTCTGTGTCTCTTCTTCCCCTCTCTTTTTGACAATCACCTGACTCCTTCAAATCCAAATTTTAATTAAAAACTAGCTAAGGATCGTTGAGAATTCATTCAAAAGTGCATACTGCTGTTCTTTCAATTCAGAGCAGAAGAAGAGAGGGAGAAAGCGAAAGTCCCTCACCATCCCCGATACTGAGAAATCTGAGAAAGGAACTGACAAATCTGAGGCAAGCATGGGAGCCCATGAGAGCAAGGAGGAAGAAGCAACCGAAGTTCAAAAGGAAATTCCTCAGCAGGTTTGTCTCGTCTGGTGATGGTCCAAAGCATCTCAATAACTTTGTTGGCAAACGCAACCATTCACTTGGCTAGAGTGTACCCGGTGTGCTTTCTAACTCCCTATGAGCTTCAAGTTGGGTCATCTGGCATGCCCTGTGGGTATCTTACTGTGGGTCTCCACTCACAGGGCTTGGTACAAAGACAAGCTGGTGATGTGAAATCTATTGATTAGGGAATGAGCTTTTGCATCATAAAGACTTCAATTTGGGTGACAGTTACGGCATGTTACAGTTGCATATCAGTTGTCTATTGCACACATTCAAGGAATGGATCTCACGAGGTGATGCAAAGAGGGGCATGTAACTTATCATCTGTTGGATTTTTCTCAAGAAACTGATGAAGTGTATTGAACCTTTTCTGAGGTGATCAGGAAGGAGAAATCAGGATAAATAGGGCACCGGTACTCACTCTATGGGTAGCAGTTGTGGCTGAGAGAGAGGGCTACAAGTTTGAGGAAGGCTTAACTTTTGGAAAAGCCATATCTGGTCTCTATGCGCACTCGAAGGGTCGCAGGCTAGGCGTGTTTGAGGAACCTTCAGAAGAGAGCAGCAAAAAGAAACGGAAAAAGGAGGGTGAGAAGTTTGAGGTGTTTGGTTCTAGTCTCTATGGGAAGACCACAGACAAGGGGTTACGACTTGCAGTCCAGGATGGCCGGCAAATGTCTCCAGCAACAGTGAATGCTTACCTCCAGCGAGCATTTCATTCAGATTTTGATCGTGTAAAAGGTAGGTGCTGCTACTGTTCCTTGAAAGACTACAACAGTTTCTAACATATGCTCCAAATTCGTACTCCTTCCTTGTATGAATAGTAACAGATCTGCAAATTCCATGTTTCTGTATTCTTTTAATATTCGTGTTCTATTTGCAGAAGTGTCCCAAAGAAGTAGACTTGCAGACCAGGAACAGAGCTTGTATTCCACAGTTTCCATATTTCCCCACCAAAAAATGTAAAAGTTCTCTTCTAATAAGTGAGAAAGAAGGATTTAACTGGAATTACTGAAGTTGGTCATCATGAGTCCTGTGTGAATACTTGTCTGCAATGTCTTGTGTTGTGTGTTGTTATATTACTTGCTGGATATAACTCCTCCATGGTTGGGTTCTGATCCACCTGGTAGATAATTAGCCTAGATTTTCATGCAGGCCCCTGTGTAGAGATGATGACAAACAGGTTAGTGGGTTGATTGTGTCGTTATAGTGTCTTGACATCAGATGTATAGGTGCTTGAGCTCAAGAAATGGTCTTTGGATGGCATCCAAATTCTTCTAGAAACCTTGGTTGTTCCTCTTGCTTGCAGGAGTAGGCAGAAGAGAGAGCAGAGCAGGTATGCCCTACATTTTAATCACAACATATTGTCATGGGTGCAGCTGCAATGGAGACTTTAGCCAATTCTGTGGAGCCCGAGAAAATTGGGGGCGAGGCCTACCACCTGTATGAAAAGTTTAGACCCAGTGTACCGGAAGGTACGAGAGGCTGGGGAGCCAAAGGTGTTCTGGATCTCAACTACATTCAAGGGTTGGCAACAGCATAGTCCCCTTACCACAGATGTCTTCAGGTGCATTGACAGGAAGGAAGAGACAAGTTAGTAACACAAAAGTGTGATGTTGACGGCATGTGTCAAATGGAGAAAGGGAGTTTGAAAGCCATAACAATTGTACAGTCAATTTGAGTGCTTTGAGGGGGCTGCAGCATCTTCGATTAACTTTTGCTCTTAATCCCAAGTTTGCAATGTGGAAATCTTGTAAGATATTAATGTAGAATTGTTTCAAATCTGTCACTGTTGACCTTTAAATCCTAATTGATTCTTGATGTTGAAGCAAGTGACTGGACTTGGGTTTCCAGGAGAGAGAGTAGCACCAATTTCATTTTTTTGGCGAGTGAACAACATTTTAAAGATAAAAATGGTACCTTTCGCAAAAAAAGAAGAAAAATATAGAAAAAAATAGAGAATTTACTGTACAGTCTTGTGTACAGATTGTAAAGGGACATTTGTATGGTGGGATGGTGCTGCCCTGCAGAGTCCTGGCAGGACTACTCTAGATAGTTTTGAACACTTGAATATGTCTTTGTCTGTGTCTGCTCTTGCTAGAGGATTAAGAACTCATGATTTGTCTGTTGCACCTTGCAAACAGGGGGTTGAAGCATATGGCCATTGGGCAATAGACTTTTGTGCTCCTGCATAGTACATATTATTGTATTTTCTATGTTTTCAGGACATTCCTTTCTGTTTTGTGGCATGACAAGGTTTTGCAATTCCAGCAAGAGCCATTGATAGGTCAGGTTCTTGTACCATACTGGGCTACAGAGAATGTCCTCTTCACTGCTGATGTTGTAAACTCTCTCTCTAAACCCTGGTGGTTGCTAACCTGACAAACGGCTCTGGGAGAGTTAGTTTCCCATGGGGTTGATGGCGATTTGACAAACCAATGTTCGCAATCAGTACATTCCCTCTAAGCAAAGTTATGCCTAAAATTCTCTGAACTTGTTTCCAGTTTATGACATGGGTGAGGACCTTAAGGACGCCTCAAAGGTGAGAGCCATTGGGTGGGAAGGCAGCATATAGGCCAGAAGTTTACAATCATCAATATGATACATGCTTTTTGGCATGTATAGCCAACTCTCCTAGCCAAACTGAATTTATGAAGCAATGCTCATGGAATTTGCACTAGAGGGTGCAAGGTGAAAAACAATTTGGTGACGGTAACAATGTTGATATACAGTATGGAGCTCAGTCCGAGAAACCCATCTCCTGTTGAGTAGAAGAAAGAGGAGTTCACGTCTTGAGATACTGGATGCTCCCGAGTCCCTTGAGAAAAATAAAACAAAAATGCCAGTCTTCCTCAATGTTTTGGGGGATCCCCTTCCTCAGAACTTCCTGTATTAGGTGAAGTCTTGCAACCAGTATTTTACATGATGAGGGCAGGAGCTCTCTAATTAGTGAAATACAATTCACAAGCCTTTACCCCCAGTAAAGAATGAACTTTTTAATAGGCGTGGTTGGTAAAAGTATCTGACAAGATAATTACTTGCCTGGCTATGCGCAGTCTCAGATTACGCTGACAAGCCCATGAGCTCAACAAGCCCATGAGCTCAACGGCATAAGAGGGAAAGGGGGAAATTACTAAATGGAGGGCACGTTTTTCCCATGAGGTTTTCACATGGTGCAAAAACTTTCAACCCCTGTGACTGTGGCATCTTTTCAATTCCCTTGAAACTGTCCACAACTCCTCTGCAAAAAGCTTTGTGGTGACTTCCAGCTGCAGTTGGATGATCATGCTTGAATCATGACTATCAGAGTCTGCAGCTCACAGAAAGTGAAGCACTGACTATCACAATTAATAACACGGAAGTGCTTCTTTTCAGATCTCTTTGTTTACAAACGCAGGACAATTTATGACTGGGCACTGGCTTCCTGCGCCTTGTGTGTTTCACCAGTAATCCCCACAAGAACACACACCATCTTCAAAGTGGTGGAACCTGTTGGCATCCCGTAGAATAACTTCCCGCCCAGCAATCTTAGAGATAAACTTGGTGGCATTATGGCAGTTGCCACAGACCCGAAGGTTCTTGATAACACGGATAGGCGTTCCAGGTGGGGTACTGATAAGCCCAAAAACAATGGCCAGCTTCTCACTGTGGTAGCAAAGAGAAAATTCCTTTTGCTCCTCCTCTACATCATGCAATATGAAGTGTGTGTCAGGCACATACCCTTCCTCCTTCATCTGTGCAGACAATTTCTCCAGCTCGGCATGAATTTCCTTAATTTGTGGATGCAATTTGTCTTCTGCAACAAATGTATGCACCTGGTTGCCAACCTCAATGCAACTGCACCCTGCCTGCTTTTTGACACCTCTGTCTTCCATCAATTTTCTCACATTTGCTTTATCGTCCCACCTGCCAGTCGCAGCATAAATATTCGATAGCAGCACATAAGCAGCAGAATCCTGTGGATCATTAGCGACCATGCTTTTTGCCACACGTTCTCCTACCTCCATATTGCCATGCATTCTGCAGGCACCAAGCAAGGCGGTCCACACGCCAGCATCTGGTTTCACTGGCATTTTGTTGATGAAGTCCTCTGCCTCATCCAATCGTCCTGCACGGCCAAGAAGGTCGACCATGCAGCCAAAATGCTCGAGTGTAGGAGTGAGGCCATGAACTTGACTTATGGAATCAAAGTAATGATGGGCTTCCTCCACTAGGCCTACATGACTACATGCAGAGAGAACAGATATAAAGGTGATACTGTCCGGCGTCAAGCCTTGCTTTTGCATTTGTTCAAATAGTTGCAGGGCCTCTCTACCAAACCCATGCTGAGCATAACCTGCAATCATTGCACTCCACGAGATCACATTCCGTTCAGCCATCTTGTCGAACACTTGCTGTGCATCCTTTACACTACCACATTTGGCATACATGTCAACAAGGGTATTGTCCAGATTTACATACGGTGCAATTCCAAATTTAGTGATGTCAGCATGGACCTGTTTGCCTTTGTCTAGGGCACCTAGGCTTGCACATGCATTGAGAACACAAATGAATGTAACCCTGTCAGGCGTCACCCCTTCCTGTTGCATTTGCATATATGTCTCGAAAGCCTCCCTACAACAACCTTGCTGAGCATATCCTGTAATCATGGCATTCCATGTGACACAATTTCGTTTAGCCATATTGTCAAACACTTCACGTGCATCGTTTATGCTCCCACATTTGGCATACATATCAACAAGGGCGGTCTCCAAGTTCAGATACGAAGCAACTCCAGCTTTAATAATGTCTGCATGGACCACTTTGCCCTTTTCCAGGGCTCCTAGGCTGGCACACGCATTGAGAACACAAATGAACATGACCCTGTCAGGCATCACCCCTTCGCCTCGCATTTTCATATATATTTTGAAAGCCTCTTCAGCTTGGTTGTTTTTGGCATACCCTGCCATAATTATAGTCCATGAAACCACATCTCGCTGAGCCATTTTGTCAAACACTTGATGCGCCTCCTTCATACTCCCGCATTTGGCATACATGTCGACAAGGGCATTCTCCAGATTAATATATGGCGGAATTCCAGCTTTCATGATGTCAGCATGGACCTCTCTACCCTTTTCCAGAGTTCCTAGACTGGCACATGCATTGAGAACACAAATGAATGTGACCCTGTTGGGCATCACCCCTTCTTGTTGCATTTGCTCGTAGGTCTCCAGAGCCTCCCCACCCCACCCATGCTGAGCATATCCTGCAATCATGGCATTCCATGAGACCACATCTCGTTTAGCCATATTGTTGAACACTTGACGTGCATCCTCTATGCTCCCACATTTGGCATACATGTCAGCAAGCGTATTCTCCAAATTTATATATGACGGAATTCCAGCTTTTATGATATCAGCATGTACCTGCTTGCCCTTCTCCAGGGCTCTTAGGCTGGTGCACGCATTGAGAACGCAAATGAATGTGATCCTATTGGGTGTCATGCATTCCTGTTGCATTCGCTCATAGATCTTGAAAGCTTCCCTACCAAACCCATGCTTGGCATATCCCTTTATCATTATGTTCCATGTCGACAGAGTTCGTGCAGGCATTTTGTCAAACACTTGGCGTGCATCCACCACACTCCCGCACTTGGCATACATGTTTACAAGGGTGTTGAGCAGAAATATATTTGGCTTGAATCTGTTTTGGATAATGTGGGCATGAACCTGCTTCCCCTGTGCTAGGTCTTTCATGTTGGTGCACTCCTGCAAAAGACCAATATAAGTATTGGAATCTGCAAGAATGCCTTGTTGGTTCAAAATGTGCAGCGCCTCTTTCAGTCCTCCTGCCTTACATAGGGCCCACACATCCCTGCAAGTGTCTCCAGAGTTATTGTTGACTCCCTCTCTTCGTCCTATTTCAGAAGCAGTCTTGAAAACTGGGGTGCTACTCTGGGCCCCAGTAAGAGGTCCGACAAAAGTAGTCATGGTTGCAGTGGTACCACCTCTGCCACCGATCTGTTGTCCATCAAACAGCTGTGTCTGGTGCAACCCTGCCATCCTGCATGACTTGAAACCTGGTGTTATAAACCACTACAATAAAATTCATATTGAGCTCTTGGACACTTCAAAGAAAAAGGATGAGCTCCTTGCTCCCTGTGACCAGGATTACCAAACTACTGCAGTCGCCTACTTTGAAAAGTAAAGTGTACCACTTCTATCTGTTTCAACTAAAATCCTCCCAGCAGTACCTATTCAAGTTTCCATTCTTTCTGACACTGGCTGTCTTCCGCATGCCCCAACACTCCTGCAAACTCATCTCAACACAGAGGCTGACACTGAAAGACAAAAACCACAGCAACTTCTAACACCAGATAAAGCCAAAATACTCTGAGATTCAGGTAGCTCCCAATCACATCTGGCTATCGGCACCGTCAGTCCCTCTCACAGCATTTTCACTAATTCCTCACTAGACCATTCTCAAGTGATGTTCGATGTTTGAGGGTCAGTTTGATGTCTATGAGTATACTGAATGGTGGAGAATTTTCGTTGGCTACGTGTCCCCTGAAGATGAAGAGCCTCATGCAAGTAAGCTGCCAGAGAGATGATGTCGCCAGAGCCAGAAAAGGTACACTACAGCTGAACAAATTCCTTCAGATGAAGAGATTACCATAGAGAAGTCCCAGATCAAGAAATTAGCCTAAGTAGTGTTGGCAATTGTTAAACCCATGATTCACCCGGTGGACAATTTTCTTTGGCTAAGTGTCGCCAGAAGATGAACAGCCTCACGCAGCTGCCACAGAGATGATGTCGCCAAAGCCAGAAATGTGGACACAACAGCTGAACACATTCCTTGAGATGAAGAGATCACCACAGAGGGCTCACGGAGGGAGAATTTACCCTACGTAGTGATTGGCAATTGTTAAACCCATATCCCGTTCAAAAGCCCGTTCAAATATATCAGTATGAACAGCAACAAGATAGACAGATCCAGAGTGAAAAGAAGAGGCCACTGTACTAATCTCAGGGTAGCATTCCAACCAAATGCCTGCGGAAGAATGCAGGGATATGATGGCAAAAAACAAACGGATCTGAGGAGGGAGACGATGACCATACCTTCACGATTTTCCGTCCTCTTTCAAAACCGAGCGCAGAATCAAAGCTCTAATCGATCTTCTTCACACTCTCAAGTTTCCCCACTCTGACACTATCTTCGGATCCGCGATAAGTGTGGTGGGGGGTTCAATCCCCTGCGCTGCCTTCGAGCTGGGACTTTAGCACTCCATGGCTCAGAAACTTAAGGGGAGTTTGAACATAATAATAAACTTAAGACAAAATTTTGCACTAACAGTCAGTAGCTTGGTTGGTTAATGCACTGAGAGCCACCTAGATGATTCTGGGGTCATATCTTGCTACTTGATGGGTGTGGTATACTCTTCTTCCTATCCCATTTCTCAGCCTCTATGGCATGTTTCTGTGAAAGAGGTTATTTTCTCCTCTCACTATCAAGGGGCCTGATTTGTGAGCTCTTGCTCCCAGGAGTTTCCCTTAAAGAAAATAAATGCATGCAATTCATGCAAGCCCTTCACCACTTGAATGGTTGGAGATGGAATGCATAGCTCCTAGTACTTATGAATAGATAATAAAAATCTGGAAGATCACACAATAAATTTCGCGGTAACAGGATTTGAGCCCAGAATCACCCAGGTGGCACGCAGGGTAATATTCTCATAAGCATGCACAACAAGTTGAACTCCAGACCTAAAGACCATGAAACTGCTCATCCAGGGGATGTCATTCATTAGAAATATGGACAGAATATTTTGGTGGCAACTGTCTCGATCGAATTGGAAGAGTAAATCGAAGAAAAAAGAAAAGAAAAGGGTAAAGCGTCAAAAGCGGGGCTGAACCCCTTGCGTAGTCCTGCCTTGAGAAGGCAGGGCCAATAAACCCTGTTCACAAAAAAAGAAAAAAAGAAAAAGATAAAAAGAAAAATGAAAATTAGTAGCAACAGGCTGTTTAGGGTTCAGGGTTGTGAAGAAGCCATGGGAAGCTCTGTTGCGAGCTGTAGAGGGGAAGCCAGATACAGGAGAGATGCCTGCGTTTGTATGGCCTCGTGAAGCTAACGATTGAGGTTTTATTTGAGGATTTGAAGGGCTTGTGTGCAGGCGTTAGATCCCCATGGCCCACAGAAATCTGCTCGGGGCAGTGAGGAAAAGTGTCAGCATTGATGCTGGAAAGCCTGGGTTAAAGGCTCTCATACCGGATGGGTTGAGACGCAATTCTCCACAGAAAGGACATCCAGCTGAAACTCAAGGGGAGAAGGTGAGTGGAGAATTGGATCAGAAGAGGGTGACCTTTTTATGTCAATTTGTATTTGGTATGTGTTGTCTCTTCACGATCTGTCATTGAGCTACGAGTGTGTTTTTGATATGTGCTGTTGTCTTGTAATTAGCATTGTTTGTGTTGTACTGAAACTGTACAGGTGAGTGTGCAGGATCTGCAAGGGAAGACAGCTGACAGTATTAGCTCTCGCCCAACTGCCAAGATGTACATCAATCTGAAGTCGTTTGAGAAAATAAGGGCAGGGCGTCTGCTGAAGACGCGAAAGGTTGGATTGCCTTCGAACCGAGTCTTATTCACTGTGTTGCGATCACCTCATATTGATAAGAAGTCTAGGGAGCAATTTGAAATGAAAACACGCAGACAATTGGTGGTCGCCGAAATGGATACTGCTAAACTGACTGAAAAGTATAATGAGTTAAAAATGCATAATGTGCTTGGAGTCCAACTGAAAGTTACATTTCATTACCAAACCCGATTGGACATGAGCCGAATTGGGAACATGAATGCTGGGGATACCTCAAAAAAAGAACAAGCAACAGAGCTCCAGTCACCAAAGCAGGCTATAGGGGCTGAACCTGAGAAGACTGTGGAAGATGTGAACCTGCTGTGATATTGGAGCTGATTTAGAAAAAACCCAACGAATTTCCTTTCACGTACGAAATTTTTAATGGCATCCACAGCTGAGAGCTGTTGATTGTGTATAGCTCATCAAATGCTATGATGTAACTGTTTCTCCAAGCTCTTTTGACGTGGGTCCCTTTGTTTGGTGGGAAGTTTGAAGTACGTCCCCTGTCAAGTGTTTGTGTACTCCTCACCCAGTTGTACTTCTCCAGTTTGTTCCTCCTAAGCATCTATGTGTGACCAGGATTATGGCGTGTATGGTTTGTTCGAATTAATCCAGCACCAGTTGTATTTGTCATGAAAGTCATGTGGGATATCTGTGTGACAGGTCACTTGTCTGTTGCAGTTATGCTCTTATATTGGGAATATCATTCCACTTGTATGGTGAAACTATACAAAATTTTGTTCCTGCAGGATCCAAAGAACTACAGACCATCCTTTCCACTGTGGTTGCATCTGTCTTTCTTACACCATAGTAAGTATTGACATACATACTGATAGATCAAGAAATCATTCACACTGTTCAGGTTCTTAAGAAAGTTTGCCGATCCGTAGACCCAGTAATTGTAACCTGCTGCTGCTGCGGATCATTCACACCGGCATAGGGGCTGTTGGTCACAGCAAGTTGAGGGTTGGTGAGTGTGAGGCTGATGATCTCTGGTCACTGGCTTTCAAACAACCTGCAGGGGATTTCAATTTGCATTGCCTCTGTGAGCTACATTCAGCCGCTGAACAAATCTCTCCACCATCACTAGACCGCCCTCGATCTTGTGGCATTGCAAATAGCTTTACTTTCACCCAAGGAGGTTTGAACCAACTCCCAATCCTCAGTACCTCTTCTTATCTGGAGATTTTGGATTCCCTGTGAAAACCACCAGGGAGCAACAGAGCAGCCACAGTTGAACCAAGCCACATCTCCGAAGTAACTTGCAAACTCCATGGAAACATCTTGCGCTCCCTACTTTCATGACTTGCTTAGGAAGAACACAGAATGAATTGAGATTCTACCAGCAACCGGGCCAGTTCACAAAACATCATACCTGAGGCAGCTGGGCTCATTAGGGGAGAAATGAAGAAACAAATAAAAGAAAGAAAAGGCTTCAGCGCCCATTTTATATAAGTTAAACATCTCAGTGTATATTTAAGAGTGAGATTAGTACAGGGATTAGCGGATTGACGACGATTACTAAAATCCCTAATCGCAGTGCCTGCAACCAAAGGGAGAGTGCGGGCCGAAGAGTGTCTCTCTTTGAAGTTCTAACGAGGCGACAGCCGCCACAGGCAGCAAGCTGGGAGCTCGCAGCCATGGTACGCAGCGCCAACCCTTGATGCTTGTGTCTCGTTTGCTGGCCCTTCTGTAGTCTAGCACTTGGTCTCTTCTCTTCTTAGCGTTTGCAGTCTTGTTTCTGGTCTTCTTCGCACTGCGCCCATGCACTCTTTACTTTCCTGTCTTTCACGGCCTTTTATCCTCGGGATCCGCGGTGTGAGAACCTGTGAGCTAGTGCAGGTTTGCTCGAAAAGTGTGGTGCTTCACTAGAGAAGGACTCCAGAAATGTACAAAAGCTCTGGGATTCCGTGGTTTGGTCTTTGTATATTAGGGTTTCATTTTGCTCGTATAATTGAACCTGGAGTGGGAATGTACTCATAAGACGTTGTTCTCCGTAGCATTGTGGCCATCGACCCCGCGCCCAGTTTGGGCAGAACAGGACTCCACCTTTGTGAGGACCTCACTCCATAATTTGTTCGGGCTTTCCAGATTCCCTCTAGAAATCCCTTCACACAAGCATCAATCTGATGTGTGGGATCTGCCCAGCAGTTAGACCCCGAAAGGGCCAGGGGTTTTGTCTCAGCCGCTAGGTTTTGAAAGTTGGTGAACAGAGGTGCACGGACTATGGTCTTGATGGTCCAGAAGAGGGTCGATCTCTGATGAAAATATCCATCGTATCAGAAAATGGATGTTGTCTTCAGGCTGCCCGCACATCGGGAAATGAAAATCTCCCTTCGCCCTGCGTTTCTGTTTATTGTTCATAGGTAGATTCCTCGCCCTGAGTTTAAATTTCAGTCTAGTGCATAGGGGAGGTAGGTCCTTCAGGTCATCCTTAAGTTCCTCACCCACGTCACGGACTCGAAAGTTCGGTGGAGTTGGGGGAGGGAGAGGGAGAGAGGCTGTTGAAGGGGCCAACTTTTGAAGCCAATGATTTATCTTTCGATTCTCTGTGGTTACTGTGGCCTGCCGGTTCTTGCAAATGAAAGGAGTGCTGGAGTTTCTGCATTCTTCCTTATCCAAAGGCTTATTATCTATAGGGTTCCGTAGATAGATGATTATGGCAGTTGTTGTCACCTAAGATTCAAATGTATTCCCACGCACAGGCTACTTACCAGGACAGGGTTGGATGCTGACGGGGTGGCAGGCATCAGTGAAGAAGCAGCAGAATTGCATGCGCGAGATCAAGGTGCAAAAGCTGGTGCTCAATATCTCCGTGGGCGAAAGTGGAGATCGGCTGACTCGAGCAGCCAAGGTGCTCTTAGTGGGCACTACTCTGAATAGAAGGACTTGAGTGACTGGCTGAAGTATGAAGCCCTAATGAGAATTGATCACTGACCTCTTGCTACTGGATTGCCATCAATGTCCAAGTGCTGGCCAACTCTTGAAATACACATTGTTTGGGGCAAAAGATACTAAGTAATCATCTTATGAGCTCATCTGACTCTGTGCAGGTGTTGGAACAGCTGAGTGGCCAAAGCCCAGTATTTTCCAAGGGTATGTGACTACCTTTGTCTGCATATCAGAGAGAGAAATGACTCCTCTATTGAATTTCCAGACACTTAACCTTGCAGATCCATTGCATGGCATTGCAAAGTCCTAGTGCAATTTTGTCCTCACCATTCCCAGAAAAACGCTACCTTTGCCTCGTGAAGAAAGATTGACATATTTATAACACTTCTTTGATGGGGTTGTTTGACACTGAAATTGATTGGAGAGCCCTGTCTGCAGCAAGGTACACTGTGCGATCATTTGGAATCAGGCGCAATGAGAAGATTGCATGCTACGTGACAGTGCGAGGGGAGAAGGCAATGCAGTTGCTGGAGAGTGGGCTGAAAGTGAAGGAGTATGAGCTGCTGCGTCGCAACTTCAGTGAATCGGGGTGCTTTGGATTTGGTATTCAGGAGCACATCGATCTTGGGATCAAGTGAGTTTGTCCTCGATGTCAAATGTAGGGTGAACTTTCTCACATTTCCGACTCTGCAACTTCCATCGGCATCCATAAAATGTGTCTCGGGAATGTGCAGTGCTACTCTACAACTAGGTGCAACTATAGTTTAGTGTGCTTTTACGGAGTCAGTGTCTCAAAATAATGTGAACGGTCATGTCTGTATGTGGCAGGTACGACCCCTCCACAGGTATTTATGGAATGGACTTCTATGTTGTTCTTGAGCGACCAGGCTACAGAGTGGGTAGAAGGCGTAGAGCCAAGTCTCGTGTTGGTATCCAGCACCGAGTGACGAAAGAAGATGCGATGAAGTGGTTCCAAGTCAAGTATGAGGGCGTGATCCTTAACAAGTCGCAAAACATCAGTTAGGGCGGCATTACCTGGTTCACTAGAACTTCAAATTGTGAGCACCACAGGCAATGAATATCTTGGGGTAGCCTGCAAAGACAAGCATTTTGCTAGTGTAGGATGTTTTTGGAACACTTCATGGATAAACATATTCATTGTGATGGTCTTCTGTGCTCCCTCTGTTTTTCCATTTCTTCTCAAAGGTACCTGGTATGTGTGTACTTATTCAAGGTTGCAGAGAAGGTCCAAATGGGTTATCTAGACCATATATTGTCCTTGTGAATGATTTCACAGTCATCATATATCGGTAATTTTTGCAGTTGCTTTGTTGACCACCCGTGGGCTGTGACAATTTTATCTGAGCTGTAGTGGTGTTGTTTGTAATATAATCCTTAACCACCTAAGAAGGTATATGGCACCCACGAGGGCTGTGACAGCTAAGGAATTGAATGGCATGGTTTAAAGCCATGCCGGTTGCCATGTGTTATGTACAGAAGGCTATTGTGTACTGCAAGGGATTACCTCATGAGGAAAATTTAACAGACTCTGACCACTGCAGTACAAAGGAAATGGCCCTTTCACATGGGATAGAGAGGAACAACAATGAGTGTCATCTACTGGAAGTCTTCTGTGTTAAGGATGACGGCTATGTGTGGTTAACTTTTGGCTTTCAAGCCGGAAGCTACCTACAGTATTGCTACAAATAGTGTTGATCAGGTTCTCTGAGGAAGGGACAGAGAGAGCCCCTCACTGGCTTCATCATGGCAATATGTAATGGCTGCACAGCTACACAACATCTCAGCATTCTTGTGCAAGAAATGGAGTTCTGTTGTGCTTCTCCAAGCATCCACTAGGCGCATTCTTCTTAGATCGTTCTCGTTGTGAGATACAAAGATTTGTCTTGATGAGACGCTACTCCAGTTTGAAGCATTACCTCCCATCCTTCTATTGCCGACGGATGGGAGGCAGCAAAGCTGATGAATTGACAGAGTGCAACCCTTGACAAAGGCATGGGGGATGTAGTCTCTTATGCCAATGAGCTACAAAACTGTCTTGGTAGCCGGGGCATGCAATTCCTCATTGACATCGAAGTGGCAGTTTCTAGTGGTAGAATTACCTTCTAGGAGGTATATGAGCTGTTCCATGCCCATCGGAGGGGGTGGGAAATCGCTTCTTTGGTAAAGGTCCTCATTGCCCTAACGTGGTTGTAATTCCTCTCAGACTCGTTTTGAGAATTTGCTGCTGCAGCATGCGAAGCCCATTTCGAAGATCGGAAGTGGAGGTAGGAGACAAACGGAAGACATTGATGCACTGATTGTGGAGAAGTAAGCTTAGGGACTGTCGCTCAATTCTGAACACCACAGAGTAGGCTTCAGCCTGACTGTTGGAGAAGTGGAAGGATGGAAGCCAAGCACGCTGCTGGATACCACATTATGTCTGAGGGGGCAAGGGTGTGCCTCGCGGCACAAAAACCCTCCCTGCTGCAGCTGTGCATGCAGCGAGCCGCAGCCAGTTTGTCAAAATATGCCCACGCTCTTCATTCCCTGCCTTGTGAATTGGCTGTAGTTCTCATTCAGAAATTCCTATGCACCTTCCCTGGTCCATCTTTTTCGGAGCTGGTTATTGTGTGTGCAACCTTCTGCAAACCTCATAGTCTGCGTCTGTCTGGAGTGGATGGTGTAAATAGTAGAGGAATGCAACATCTTCCCTGTGCAGGAAAGCATCTTGTAAGGCTGGATTTAAGAGGATGCACCTGGCTCGACGACCTTAGTTTCATTCCTGGTATGCATCGCTTCTCCTCCTTCTCATTCATCACTACATATTTGTGTCTGAGTTCGGCTCAGTACAAATTCAATTGTGTTTTTGAAGCAATTGGACGGTAGCATGTAGGTGCAATGGAGTCGGCTACATTACGAAACATGCAGGGCCCTCAAAGGTTTTGTTATTTGTTCGGAGCGTTTATGAGGTTGTGCGTTTGGAAATAGAAGTCGGAGAATTAGTGTCGTTAGTGTATTCTTTGCGGATGCCCATCTTGTCTTGCTTTTTCTGCAGTTCTTAATCCGCAACTTCATACTCAGCACGTGCAAATACATGAGAAATACATGAAGGGTTGGGACTTGGGACACTGAATGGTTAACAGGACTGCAGGCTCTGGAGTGTTTGAACGTAAGGGATTGCCAGTCCTTGCCAGGCGATTGCCTCAAGTTCATCCAGCGTATGTCATTCTCTATCCTCTTGTTCCGTTTCAACCCCTGCCTTGGTTTCTTGTCTCTCCCACTCAGCTCTGGTGCGCGTTTCTAAGGGTTTCGGACTTGCAAACTCAGATTTTGCTTCATGCTGATGTGGGTCGCATATCTGCAGTGTTCATAAAACGTTGTAGAGAAGAGAGTTTGAAAGAATGTACCACCAGATGGTTCTCTGGAGGCAGCGCAACTTGCACTTAGATCATTGATCACATCTGTAGACCTTCGGCAAGACACAGCATGTGTGTGTACGCATGAATGCAGAGTTGCCGCAACTGCAGTGTCTGGATGTGGAGAATGTCATCTCAATAACTGATGCCCTCGCTGCCCATTTTATTCCAGGTCTGGCACTTGTTCATTCATTGTTGCTAACTTGAAGTATAATATCAACCATTCGGCAGGAGTCGACCCTTTGTTTTCCTGAAGGATCTTGACTGCAATCAAGTAATCTCTTTGGTTTATCGTTTTGTCAAAAGCACACATGTGAAGTATCTGCTTATTTTGACTTATGTGCTGGCAGTGAAAGGCTAACTGGGTGCTCACTTGTGTAGGCAGGCATGAGAACGCTGCGGGCACTGAACGTGAGTGGCACAAGTGTCAGCAATGGTTTGGTGGAGGCTCTCACATATGGCTGCCGGTTGCAGGCTTGGAAAGCCTCCCAGCAAGGTGTACTAGCTTCAGGAGTTCTGATGAAGCAAGCAGCACATAGGGGTAGCCAAGTGGAGCAATTGATGGAGCAATGGCCTGTCTCACACTTGATCTATCTGCGGCTGCAACTTACACACATCACACAGGCTGTTGTCTCTCACTTGTTGGGTCAGTTCCAAGAAACTGCCTGCTTGTATTGCCACTTTTGACCTCAATTTTTTCTGGGCAAAACATGTAGGCTACTACTTTTCATCACCTAAGATATTTGCAGCTTGATTTCAGCAGTAAATCTATAATCCCCAAAAAGGATTTAATAAAACCTGGAGTACTGATTCAGAGTGGAGCCTGACCAAATTGAAGTTGATGGCACTTCAGCACAAGATAATGGGCAGAGTTGCTCACAGTAGGCATCACTCTCCATCTTTAGGATATAGCAGTGGCCAGCAGTATGCTTTTCTAAATGCTTACAGTAGCCAGAGTTATCCATAGAGGTTTGGCATCTTCCTAGTTTCCAACATTGCAATGTGTTCCATCTAGCTGTTGTTTAGTCCCTTCAATTTGTCAGGAGAAGGTTTTTTGCCTGGTGGACAGGTTCTGATCTCTACGTTTTGGTAGAGTGCAGTGATCCCAGATTTACTGCTTCTTGATGTGCGAGGCACAAATGTCACAGGCAGATCACTTTGCTCAATCCAAGGTAAGACAGTACTGCTTCATGAGCTACATCTGTTCCTGTTTGATCAAGGCCTGGAAGTGGAGGAAATCTTTCTGATTCCGACGTAATTAAAGGTGTTGATCAATCCCACCAGTTGTGGAAGCAAATAGACGGTAACAGGCTCCCCTCTGCTTGGGTGTTGGTCACATATATCTGGATTGTTGAGTTTCGCTGCACAGTGGGAAGATGCTTTAGAATGTAATCTTTACTTGAATGCCATCTCATTGATAGGGCTTTACCTCTAATAATGCTCTGCCACGTTGGTGTCTTCTTCACTGAAATCGGATGGCAGCCAAGCAAAGACTGGTTGCATTGCCAAACAACTCCAAGCTGGTGGCACGCACAAACCTGATGCTCGCTAGAGTGTTGGGAGGAGAGTGTGGATGCAGTGCACTGGTACATACAAACTTCTCTCAGTCTTCCACCGACGTGAAAGACAAGTTGGTGGTTTACTGGGAGCAGGCAGCACTCCTGCAGTTGCTAACTGAATCAAGCCAAGTTAGGAGCAATTTCTGGGTATAACACCAGGCCTCTGACCTGATGGAGCAAAGAAAAGGTTCTCTCTCTTCCAAGCTTTCAATATGGTAGTGGGAACCAGCTTATTGAAATCACCTCTATCCCTCTGCAAAGTGCAGAATTTAGGCTACATTTGATATATACTTTTCCATTTGTATTCGGAAGAAGAGAAGGAAGACTCTTGCAGAAGCAAGTGTAACTTATGGTATCACCTCACCCCGAAGGGCTACTGCCTTCCGTTTGGAAAGTGGACACCTTCTAACGGCCGTAACCAGGGCAACAAGGTTGCCCAACCCCTCCCCAAGGACTTGAAAGTCCCCAGGTACCCACAAAGTAAGTAACCGGTTGACACAAGTATCCCGCTTTTATGGCTAGGTTGGCCATAATGGATGACATCCAACCTACACCCATGTGGCTTTGAACCCACGACCACTTGTAAGGCGGCGTTGTGCCCTAATTACTGGGCCATCTGTGGGTGCTAGTGAAGAGATAAGCAAGTCAAAAACATAAAGGTTGTGGACATTGGTTTCTTCGTCTGACAAGTTATGAATGCTTTTGTTGATGTGTGTAGGTTTGTGTTCAAAGGTTTGCCCTGGTGCTGTGTGATGAATCTGCCACAATTATTTCCCTTCCATTCACTGTAAGGTGGGTACATTATTTTCCTTCTGTTATCATGGACACCTTTTAAAACTGGCTGGGTGAATTCAAGTACTGCTTTAGGAATCTGAAACTGACCTCACTACTCTGCAAGGCTATGTAGGAAGACACATCAACATGGAGTGAATAAAGTCACTTAAAGACTGTAGAGACTAAACAGAGAGACTAAACTTAGTTGAGAATTGGGAGGGAAAGTAATGAGTCAGATAGACAAGTGAATAGAGGTGTTTCATAAGTAGAACATCTCTGTGCAGATAGAAGGGTTTTAGAGATTGGTCAGATCAAGGTCGCAATGAAAGGTTTTCGACAATAAAACTTGTCTTTCAAGAAAATATAATCATTATCTTTAAGAGGAGACTAGAATGAGTCCTATGGAGCAGTGATTTTGAGCTTTCAAATTATTACTCGAGCCTTCTTGATCCTGTCACAGGTATGAAACTTCTACTGCGTAGATTTGCTAACAACGTGAGCATACGCCATTGGATGTGTGGAATTTCTGGTGTTGTCACTGCATTGATTGATATAGCAGCTCTAGTTATGAGCCCTGCCTTCTTTGGTTTTGACGCTATGCTTGCATTTCTGTGGGGCATACTATTGCTATTCTGACCCTTTATTGCCCCTCTGATTTCCTTACCCGCCCACCACATCAAGTCAAGGAAGCATATAATAGCAATCACCAAGCAAGTATACTGTCTGCAGTCGATCCCTTTCTCTTCCAACACTATGACATCTTATAGCAACCTAACAAACAAAAACCCAAGTAGCACCAGCAGTATTTCCAAATTATTAAGACCCTACACAAGATAAAGATCAGGGTGGTGGAAATTATGTTATCCTTAGGGTACACCCCCATTTTAATCTCTTGGCAACAAGAAGATGTACGAAGAAAAGTAGCCTGATTCGGATGTTGCTGTGACCAGGAGAGAAATTGCAGCCCAGCGGACTGGTGCAAGGGGCTTCCCAAAGTTCCCTGGGTGGGTGGCCTAGTTGCAGCTGGCTGCAGGTGGCCTGGTACCAGTGGCTGCTGGCTGCTGTGGTAGTGCACATGGCTACTACTGCTACTGCCATACCTGGCCTGGTCTCTGGTGCCAGGAGGTGCATAGGAGGGCTGAAAGTCTTGGGAAGGACAATATGAGGGGGTGAACACTGCGCCTCCCCAGAAGAGGGTCTAGAGCCCATTGACACATCTTCCCTGCTGTTGCTGCCAAAGGAGGTGGGCTGAAGATTTTCTGTGAATACTGGTGATGATCCCCTGTTGGCTTCACCTGGTTCAGATTGAACTGGTAGTCCATGTGCTGTTGCAATTGAAATCCAGCATCATTTTGCAAAGCAGCTACGCTACAAGACATGGGCCCTAACAGTTCAAGCAACAATTTGGGACCTCCCAGATGACAAGGCCATAGTTGGCTGTTGTTGCGGTGCAGACACAGATTAAATATACTGAGTGATAGAGAATATGGTTTCAGAGACTGGAGCCTTAGGAGACTTGAAGATTGATTGGGATAGGATGGTGATCACCAAACACAGGTGGTGAGAGAAGGTGTTTTGTAAGCTGAACAAGCCCCCTTTGTACATTTCTAGACATCTAAGAGCTGGGGTGTTACTGTCACTATCAGGATGCAATCAAATGTGTTGGATACAGCTTTGGCAGGACATCACCTCTGATCCTTTGCAGTGGTGGAACAACAGGGTCTGATAAGGTGAGGCTATCTTAATCAAAGCATTCATCGGTTGTAGAACAAAAGCATGTTAATCCCTTGTTTTACAAAGCAGGGATGAAGCTAAAAAGTGGACAATGGTTTCAATTACTTCACTCAGTGAGAATTGATGATCTGTGTCTGGGTTTTTTGTCAGTTGATTTTTGTGAATCCACAGTAGCTTGAAGTTGTTTTGTTGCAGACTCTTGTCAAAAGACTCTTGCTTGTAGAGTTTCTGTGGTTATAGCCAGGTCTATACAAGGTGGTAGTTAAAGCTATTGCTGCCCATTTGCAGTGCGGTGCTTTTCATGAAAAACTCAAGATTACCAGACAGTATACAAAAAAGGTGCTTTGAATTGGAAGTCAGTTAAATGCTGCTTGCAGAGGTAGCTACCTTGACTCCATTTTGAGCAAAATGTCATCATGGATGGATGTCATGGTATGGCTATCATTTTGGTGTGAACATGGAGCTCCATTAGAGGAATGTCAATATGAGCGACAATTAATCTAGCTTGGTAGTTTCCCAATTCAAACTCCTTCAAAATCTTCCCCTAAACCCTTGTTTTATTTTTGCTGTGGGTATGAGGAATAGAAAGAGACATGCTGAAATGGTCCCTGAAGCTACACTCGCACAAGAGAGACTGCCCCAATCAGAATCTGGCGAAGTTATCTTTTCTTATCGAGTTCTGGCATGCAGGCCAAGCAATGAGCATAGAACAGCTTTGCATGGGTGAGTAGAAAGATGCTTGGCTCCAATCCACTTTGAACAATGTGGGCATGCACCTGCAAGGCCTTTCATTCTGATGCACTCCTGCAAGAGAGACAGATAAGTATTGCAGTCTGCCCTTGTTCAAAATGTGCAGCGCCTCTTTCAGTCGTCCTGTCTTACATAGTTCCCTCACAACCCCACAAGTACAAGAGGAGTCCTCGATATGTCCCTCTTGTCGTTCTTTTTCAATAGACGTGATGATTGTGAAGGTGCTATCCCTTCCACCAAATTTCTGTCCAACAACCAACTGTGCTTGATTCACCCCTGCCTTCCTGCATGACTCGTGATTCTTAGTTACAAGCCTATATACTCAAACCTGTAGACTCAAACTCAAATGATGTATCTGAAAGCTCCCAGGGACTTAGAAGGAAGAGGGCAGGCTTCTTACAACAGATTAGCAAAGTTTAAGACTACTAAAGTCATCTAGATTGCATATGACCTGTGCCAATTCTGTTTATTTGAGGTTAGAATGCATAATCAGCATCAAAACAAAACTTGTTGTATTCTTGGCCTGGAGCTCCATGGTGTAATCATCACCTCGTTGTGCTTGACGTGGAGCTAGCTCTGATTTCACCCAAGGAGGGTTCGACCAATTCTCAATCCAAAGGACCTCCTTTGTGTGGTTATGTCGGCAATCTGGAGTTCTCTGTGCAAACCACGATGTGGCAGTTGAACAACCATATAGCATCAATGAAAGCCTTGCAAAGACCAGGGTACAACCACCAAAGAATAACAACCTACTGATACCAACAGTTGGTTGCATTTCGAAAACAAAGAGGGATGTTAAGCAAATGGAGAGACATTCCACACAACATCAGCATGCCAAATTTAAAAGCCCTCCTTGGCAAACTCTTCCATGTCCTGGATGAAAAAAGCCTTACCTTGTCTGACCACTGCAAAGGATTTGTCAAAATGTATGCCAAATGTGGGAGTGTTGTGGCTGCACGCCGAGTATTTGACAAAATGTCTCAACGAGATCTGTGTACATGGACAACAATGATGGCAGGATATGCCAAGCATAAATGCAACGAGAGGGGGTCACGCCTGACAGAGTCACATTCATTTGTGTTCTCGGAGTGTGTGCTAGCCTAGGAGCCCTGCAAAAGGGTAAACACATCCATTCTGACATAATCAAAGCTGGAATTGTGTCCTATGTAAACTTGGAGAATAGCCTTGTGGACATGGATGCCAAATGTGGAAGAATGAGGGATGCCCATCACGTATTTGACAATATGGCCAAACCAGATGTGGTATCATGGAATGCCATGATAACAGGATATGCTCAACACGGTTGTGGCAGGGAGGCTTTCAATATCTATGAACAAATGCAACAACAAGGTATGAAACCCGACAGGGTCACATTTCGTTTGTGTTATCAATGCTTTTGCCAGCCTAGGAGCCTTGGAAATGGGGAAAGTCTTCCATGGTGACATTATTAAAGCTGGAATTGCACCATATATAAATTTGGAGACTGTCCTTGTTGACATGTACGCCAAATGCGGGAGCATGAGGGATGCGCAACAAGTATTTGACAGTATGGCTAAACAAAATGTGGTCTCATGGAGTGTGATGATAGCAGGATATGTCCAACATGGGTTTGGTAGGGAGGCTGTCCAGATCAGGTGCAACAGGAGGGGGTGAAGCCCAACAAGGTCACTTTCATTTGTGTTCTCAATGCATGTTCCAGCCTAAGGGTAGAGAGGTCCATGGGACATCATATCTAAATTTGGAGAAAAGAAAAGAAAAGAAAAGAAAAGAGAAAAACAAGAAAACTGAGTCCGAAGACACTTTTCTTTTTCTTTTTTTAAGAAAAGAAAAATCTGTGGACACTACTATAGTGCCCAACAGCAGCTATGTTTATCAGTACGCTGCTTAAGGCCTTGGCCTTCAGTCATTATATAAACTAAGTCTTTGGAGCGGCTTACCAACAACTTGTGTGTGCGTATGCGTGATCTTGCTATAGAGTTGGGAAGGGAGGAAGAGGTTTAGGTCTAGCTAAAGGATTGATTGCTTGCAATGAAGACTGTGCAACGAATTCGTATGGTGCCTTCCCTCTTGTTTCTGATTTTGTTAGTAGGGAGTGTGCAAGCTGCAAGCGAAGGTGTTGGGAACAAGCATGATTCAGAGGGTGTAGTGCTAGGTGATTTGGACCTCAACAACAAAGCTAGTGATCCTAGTCCTTTGAGTAGTTTTGGGCCTTCTGTTGGTCATGATCTTGGAGCCCTAGGAAGTCCTCTAGGGCCTGATGGTGATGGTTCTCAGAGTAGAAATCCAAGTGATGAAGGAATTCCTGATGGAGGTATTGGCAATAACCTCAATAGTAGTAAAAAAAGTCATGGAAGATTTGGACGTGTCGGAGATTATCCCAATATTGGCGGCCTCGGTCCAGGATATCCCAGTGGTGGCTTCCCAGGATATCCTAGTGGCGGTTTCCCAGGATATCCCAGTGGCGGAGGAGGAAGTATTGGACATTTCGGAGGTGATCCCGGTTTGTTTCCCAGCGGCGGTAGTCCAGGATTTCCCAGTGGTGGCTTTCCAGGATATCCGAGTGTTGGCTTTCCAGGACATCCCATTGGTGGCTTTCCAGGATATCCCAGTGGTGGCTTTCCAGGACATCCCAGTGTCGGAGGAGGAAGTATTGGACATTTCGGAGGTGATCCCGGTTTGTTTCCCGGCAGCGGCAGTCTAGGATATCCCAGTGGTGGCTTTCCAGGACATCCCAGTGTCGGAGGAGGAAGTATTGGACATTTCGGAGGTGATCCCGGTTTGTTTCCCGGCAGCGGCAGTCTAGGATTTCCCAGTGGTGGCTTCCCAGGATATCCCAGTGGTGGCTTTCCAGGACATCCCATTGGTGGCTTTGGAGGATATCCCAGTGGTGGCTTCCCAGGATTTCCCGGTGTGCCTCCTCTAGAAGCTATGGCATCGGCAAGTGGGCATGGTAATATGAAGTACTTCGACGCTAAACATCCATTCCTAGGCCATCCTCCTCCGTTTGGAAGTTTTGGACATTTCGGAGGTTATCCTGGTTTGTTCCCCGGCGGCGGCGGTCCAGGATTTCCCAATGGTGGCTTTCTAGGACATCCCAGTGGCGTAGGTTTGTTTCCCAGCGGCGGCAGTCTAGGATTTCCCATTGGTGGCTTTCCAAGATATCCCAGCGGTGGCGTTCCCGTTGTGCCTCCTCCACAAGCTGTGACATGTGCAAGTACTGGTTATGGTAATGAGGTTTATTGCGTTACTAATTATCCATACTACCATTCTCCTCAGTTAGAAACTATGGCATGGGCAAGTGGTCATGGTTATCCATGATTTCAGTAGAAGGACTAGGATGGATTCCATATCAGACCCTTCAATGCTGCAAGATTGCCTAGTCTTGCAGAGAAGTGTAGCTAGCTGAAACATTCCAAGTTTTTTTTTATCTTGTATGTCAGCCATTTCATTTGAATGAATCAAAAATTGTCATGGATTGAGTTTTCTTTCCCTACAATCACTGTTGTATGATTGTTGACAATGGTCATTGGTCTGGATCACTAGAAAACAAGCGATATTAGAGCAGATTTGTAAAATAGATTTTCAAAATCCTTTTTAGTTTTCTTTGTTTTTTTGTAGCCAAAAAAGTGACGACAATGATGTGGCGATGATGACATGGTGACCATGATGTGTCACTATGGCATCCTCTTCCAGCCCTACACTAAAACTAGTATCCGACCTTTGGTCGACACTAGAATAATACATATATCACAAGGTCCCTGAGGGGAATAATATAGGCACAGGGGCTAGCCTTAGGGGGTGGGGATTTGACTGCGGGCCCTGCAAGGGGTATCCAGTCTTGAAGGATAGATCAGAGGGACAGGGGCTGCTGGTTGCTCTAGGCTGATTCAAGTCCCTGTAATAGATGTTCAGCTGGCATTCGTTTGCCATTCCTACACCGCTTTGTAGGGGGGAATACGGACCGGGAATGTGGTTGAGAAGGGGGAATTTTTGTCTTTAGGATGGATGATCAACCTCCAGCTTCCCAAGCTAACATCAGTACCAATACTCAAGCTGATGATCTTGAATATGTTTTTGGTGTTGCGATGGCCTATGATAAATGCCACAAAAATCATTAAAATAGAAGGGAAGATAACCTTTGAAGGGAAGACTACCTGACAGGTGATATGAACCCATTAGCAATCGCAAGGATCCCTAGATTTTGAAGAGAAATGGCATGCATCTTATGAAAGATAATATTTCAGTCACTGGTTTCTGCACAGCAACTTTTAGGAGCTGGACATTCAGCATCCAGCAATGGGTTGTTGTGATATAGGCCTTTACAACATCCATGGTATCACTGCACAAGTGGATGTAGCCACAGCGGACGTCAGTATAGATGTGGACTAACTGAACAAAGAAAACCGTTCAAGAGACAGGACATGCTTCAGGTGGCCAGACATAAGCCTAAGGAAGGCAACTGCACCAGTCTAAATTTCTATGTCTCCTGTCAGCCGTAATCCGCCGCCACACAACTAATAACTGGTCTTGTTTCCAACAGTAGGAGTAGACTTGTAGGCATTGGCAATATTCTCTTCGGTTGTTTTTTATTGCCCCTGTGCTCTCTTCAACTCCTCTGGCTTCTTTGAAGACCCAGTAGGAGCCATGACTTCAGCAATCCCTTCTTGGTATCCCTGGACAAAGCTTTTGAGAGCATCACGGTAAGCCGTTGCCCGGGTCATGTAGAGGCGTTGGAGAGCAGGTCGTACATGCTCCGCACCCGCCCGTGTTGCCAAAGCTGCAAACCAATACGTCTACACCTTTCAGATCATAAGCCTTGAAAGCTCTGCCCGCAACAAACCCCCCCCCACCCCCTCTTTACACCCATTTGTTTTCATCATATACATTCAAGTTGATCATGTGGATCATACCAACAACTAACCTGGAACTTCATGACAATACTAGGATGATGGAAGGCACAGAGGCTTGAAAGCCTACCAAGTTCCTCAATGGCTGATGGCTCGGTTGGTTCTTTGGGGGCAGGCTTTGTGTCATCTTCGTCAACAATCCCAGCTTTTCTCCAGTCATCTTTAGAGAGCCCCTCCCTACTCCAGCTTCGCACATAGAGCTTGCTGGATATCCTCAGCACCTGCGCATTGTACCACATCACCTGAATAACAAGCTTCTGCTAGTCAAAGCTTCTCTATGTAGACTAACCCCTCAAGGCAGAAAGAACTAGAACTTGCAATTGCCATGCACACCTAGTGAGCTTGATGGACATAAAACTGCCATGAACATATGCCCTGATCATGGGTTCCAAGCTTTCAGCATAGATTGTATCCACTAGAAAATGTTGTTTAAGAAGGGTCGAAGAGACCCACTCTTAGTACAGGGTCCAGTCCATATGGATCCACGAAGCATTGTTCAAATCACTGATATGTGTAGCCTATAATTGCTGTCAAAGTAGAATGTCTGCCATTCCCACCTCATGTTTTGTTTGCCCAACATGTCTGCAAGACTCCAAAGGCCTTGGAATCCACCAAGGTGTCTTCCAAATGAGAAATTTGGAAGGCTTGCATTCTGCACTTAGTGGGTATGAGGAACCCTTATCCTGCATACCCAAGATTTATTTGCTGACAGTAAGCACTGACATCAGTCATCATGTAGAAGAATTAGCCCTCTCAAGTAAGCAATGTTGCACGCCATACCTCAACAATGTCCTTGAATGTTGCCTTCCTCAACTGTGGCCCTGTCTTGTAGCCAGGTGGATTAGGAAGGGATGACGGAAATGCTATCTCCTTCAAGTCATGGCGAACATAATTCTTTAAGTTTCTCCAGGCAACCCTAAACTTCATCACGATGGTGTTCCCAACTCAAGAGCTTTACCTGAAAAGCACAGACAATTGGGAGTGCTATTCAAAAAAAGGCTGCATGCTTTCCCCCCCTGCTTATGGTACCCACCCTCCCGTTTCTGCGCCAAGTTGGATGCCTTTTTCAGGCCCCCATAAAGCTACGAGACTGCTCATAAGGCCGTTCCTTTCTCTCTCCCTCCTATCATCAAAGAGTGGTCTCCACATCTAATTGAGACCGCAATTAGATGGATCGTTCAGCCATAGATACAGTCCTCAAATACAACCTTCAAATCATTTTCTTTAACTCGGAGCTGCACAGCTCTTAAGGGCTGTTTTCTTGCGTATGGAGCTTCTCAGGGATGGCTGCACCCAGGCGCTCCCGTTCTTGCCTTCGACGTTCCCTCTGCGTGCGCTCATTTCCACACAACACACAGCAGCAAGAATCCTATTCAATTCCTCAGACAATCCCAAATACGCTGCAACTATTCCACCTCTGCCAGGTAGGGCGATAACTATTCGACCACTACAATGGAACAGCTGCAGATGGTGATGCTGAGATATTTGTTACTTCATAGAGGGAGCAAGAGAAACAGAAGGTGCACCTGGCGTTCCCAGTAAGGCAGATCACAAACGAAGTCGTAGACCGGCGAGACGGTTAGGCAGAGCGCGGCATTGAGCAGCACAAACGAGATGGTTGTCTGCAATGGCCTCCTCGTAAACGGCATCCCTCTCCCTTCCTCTCGCACACCGCCCACCAAACTCCCGACTCGTTTTCCTCACTTCGGTACTAAGTAGTATTAACTACGTTAATCATATGCCATCCTTTGATTAGTTCATCCTTACCGGGTCACGCAGCATTGGTATTTACTATCAGCGCCTGTATGCTCTGTCTTTTTTGGAGATCTGTCGCTGGGGCTCTGGTGCGATGGCAGCGATGCAGGCCAGGGTAGCAATGCACGCGTCATCGCTTTCAAAGGGTTGCTCCATGTCTGATGCTCCTCACTCTTTAAGCTGTCGTGTCTCGTATAGGGAATTACCCTTTCATTACAATGCAGGTACGACCATGTCTGTCTCCTTTCTTCATTGTTATACGATTCGCTCTTGTTGCGCCCAAACTGGACGGGGGTTCTGTGGCCACAAGGCTACGGAAAAAAACGTCTTATGAGTACTTCAGCTTTACTAGAGAGACAAACGACTCCCTATCACCCAAGCTCTTTCAATTTTGGTCCAAAATTTAGACGATTATTTCTGATTCTCAGTTCTAGATGGCTGTGAAACTGTTCTACATTTTGTGTGCACACAAAAATGTGTCAATGTTGGTGCCTCTGCAGGGGCCCGATTACAGGGGCTATACCCAGTGCGTTTGCATTTTGTCGAGAGAGGGACTGGAAGACTGCGAGTGTCAGCAGCAGTAAGAGAGGTGACCGGATCTGTGATGAAGGGGAAGGAGCTACGATTTGCTGTGGTACCATCTCCGATCCTTATTGTTTTGAGGTGCGACCTGCGTTTCTACAGTATTGATGTTATTGATCACGTTTCACTCAAAAACTCAATGTTGTCACTTGCAATCTTGATTTTCTGAAATGTATAAAGGTCCTTGCTCCTAGTGATGGTATTAAGTGGAGACCAAGGTATTAAGGTGTTTCAGTCAATTGGTAGAATTTGATGGCACGTGTGCATGTAGGTTGCAGGACGGTTTAATGAGATAATCACCAAGAAGCTCTTAGCAGGGGCTCTGGACACCTTCAAAAGATATGAAGTGCAAGATGACAATATTGATGTTTGGCTTCTTTCCTCCCCATATGTTACCTTTTCTGAATTTTAATACTATGGTTCAACATCTTTAAACACTTCAAAACTGTTTCGTTTGGCTGTGTACATAGAGGTGACACACATGAATGTAATGTACTTTCTACTCACACACCCTAGTAGTGCAAGAAGGGCATGAGAAGGGTAAAACAGGAGGGGGAGGGAGAGAGAGATTGTACTCATAAGACGTTGTTTGCCGTAGCCTTGTGGCCATTGACCCCGCGCCCAGTTTGAGCGGGAACAAAAGGGACAGAACCTACCTCTGTCAGGGGCTGACGTTGGTAGTGTGACTTACCATCAGATATAGAATTAATCCGGGTTTTCCAGATATCCTCTAGAAATCCCTTCACACAAGCATCAATCTGTTGTGTGTGATTTGCCCAAAAACTAGGCCTCAGGAGGGCCTGGGCTTTTGGCTCAGCCTCGAGACTTTCAAAGTTGTTAAACAGGGGTACAGGCACAATTCCCTTGATAGAATTGAAGAGAGCGTCTCTTTGGTGAGAGAACCCCGGACAGTGTATCAAAAAGTGAATACTGTCTTGCTGTTCAAAGGTAGGCTTCCTGCCCTGAGTTTAAATTTCAGTCTAGTGCCGAGAGTGGGTAGACCCTCGAGGTCATCCATTATGTCCTCCCACATGTCACAGACTGGAAACAAGTTCAGGGAAGTTTTCTGCCTAACTTCATTTCATCAGACAATTTCATGGCAACAGACATGGCTTTGGACACTACAGCCTCTAAGTCAGATTTATCCAGCAGGGTCAAGACTTGCGGATCCAGGTCCAGGTCCTTGAGAATCTCTTCTACTCTCTTCTGCCAGGACTTAGCCTGTTTGACAGGGCGGTCCTGTTTCCAAGATATAGAGTCGATTAACTTAGGATATCTGGTGTTGGGCATATGTTGCAGCTGACCCCACCATCTGACCTTGAATTCATCTCATCGGGAGCTTAAGGACGGAATGCCAAACTCACCGTGAACAGCCACATTGGCTGTTTTGGAGCATGCTGACATACACCCCTTAAGCACCCCCACTTGAATGGATTCTAGAGACTTAGCCTGGTTGGAGTTATCAACCCATATAGCAGATCCGTACTCCAAGGCAGGTCTAATAACGCGACAAAGCATGGTTTTCTTAACCTCAGAGTTGACCCCTCTGCAGTGGAAAAATTTAGTGAGCCCCAGAGCTTTGCCCTTGCCAGTTTGAACAACTTTCCGGATATGTGCATCCCAATTACAATTGGAGGAAAACTCAACGCCCAGGTAAGTGTAGGAAGGGAGGACCGGGATCTCTTGGCTACCCCACTGCCACTTAAGATCACTTCCTCCCTCTCCTCCGTCGTTGAATGCTACCACTGCACATTTGCTGACATTAGCCTCTAGCCCCCAAAGATCAAAGTATCTCTTCGCGCAATCAATCAACTCCTGGAGATTGGTTGGAGTCTCCCCTATGCCTGCGAAGTCATCCGCAAACATAAGGGCTGGTATGGTGGTATCACCCACCCTTAACCCAAATCCCTCACTTTCCACATCCTCGAGGAGTTGATTGATGAAAACATTGAAGAGCAGAGGGGAGAGAGTACATCCTTGAGCTACACCTTGGTCTATGTCAAAGAAGTTGGACTTCTGTCCGTTAACAGTGACACAGCTTTTGGTGTGAGCATACAAGTTGTCGACAACTCTCCACATCTTTCCCTTGATCCCACAAGACCAGAGGCGGAACCATAGGCCATCTCTACACACTGTGTCATAAGCCTTTTTGACACCCAGGAAAAAAACATAAGTGGGTTTCCCTTCTTTTTTCCTTCCCTGGATAATCTGGCTTAGAGTGAAGATATGATCCACACAGCCCCTGTTTCGCCGAAAGCCAGCTTGGCCTTCGTGGAAACAACCTCTAGAATCCAGATCAACCTCGAGACGAGTACTTATAACTCTGCAGAATGTCTTGCCAACAGCATTGAGGAGCGTGATGCCACGGTAGTTCCCCGGTTCTTCTCTGTCACCCTTCTTGTATAGATTGACAATGACCCCCTGTCGCCAGCGAAAGGGGATCATTTCAGTCTTCCAGATAAGGTTAAAGAGGAGAACTAGGGCCTCTATCATGGGATCGCCACCGTGCTTGATAAGCTCGTTGACAATACCATCAGGTCCACCAGCTTTATATCCATTTAAATGTTCAATTGCTTCCACGATCTCAGAAGAACTAATGGGAGCATTATAAGCCATTGAAATATACTCCAGTTCATCAGGGCTGTTTTGAATCATAGGAACAGTTTTTCCAACTGTGTCCCTCCATTCAGCAGAAGACCCCTCACTGTTAGACGTAGAAGTTCTGCCAAGGATACTGTAGTGAGTTTCAAAGGTTTTGACAATGTCAACCGATGAAGTCACCACTGCACCTTTAGTAGTCTTCAGCGCTTGTACTTGCTGACCGTTTTTCGGCTTGTACAAACGTTGAAGGGCCAACCAGAATTTCTTGTCATTACCACCATGGTGGTTTGAGTTTATTTCACTGTATAACTTGTCCCAGTATAATTTCTTCTGAGACCTAACAAGCTGATTGATATCTTTACGGAGCTGGTAGTACCTCGCCCACAATTCTCTGTTGGTTTCCAAATTGCAGCACGCTTTATAGAGGGCTCGTCTCTCAGCTATCTTGAGTTTAATCTCATTGGTCCACCAATTAACTGCTCTACCGCAGACAATTAGTTTCCTCCCAATGATCTTGTCAGCCACGGAGGAAATGAAACTCTCCCAAGAGTCCACTGCTCTTTCGACTTCATTTCTTGCGTTAACAGAGCGTGACTGAAGTTCTTGGAGCGATTGGACAAAATGAGGGAGAGCCTCTTGCAAGGCCTGGACGTACTCAGCCTTGACCTCCTCATTGTGGAAATTTTCCATGCGCCACTTCCGAATCGAACGTTTCACAGATCTCTTGGTGGTGGGAAAACACCTTTTGATCTCAGTCCAAACCAGGAAGTGGTCAGAGGTACCAATATCAGTTCTGTCGATCAACACATTGGCACACTGGGGGAACAAAATTTTGTCCATTATGATATAGTCCACAATGGAACGTTCCCCAGTATGGGATTTCTCACGAGTCCACTGCACTTGGTCTCCTCTTGTCCTGTTATTCAAGGTCAAAAGCTGAAGCTCTTCTAGACAGTCGTCTGCCATTAGAATTCAGCTCGTCCTCACCAAAAGGTCCAATGATATCGTCCTGATGGATCCCTTTGCCACCCGGGCATTGAAGTCCCCCAATAGTACCACCTGACCTTTGGCAAGGAACGAAGCACAGTCCAGCTTTACATCTTCGAAGGCCTTGTCTGCGTCAGCACTAAGGGTCCCCTCTGTGGGCATGTAAACACAACCAACAAAGAGGTCCTTTGTACTCATGCCGCCCTTCAGATTCAGTTTTAGCCAGATACTATGCTCGTACCTCAAACCCTTGTTGATAATTTCACAATTGTCAAACAAGAAATCACGGACAAAGAATCCAACCCCTTTTTGACCGCGTTTGGCAGAGGCTGCCTTGAGAGTACACATCTTACCTGCCCATTTATAACCATTGACATCTCCAACCAGTTTATCCGACGTTTCCCATGTTTCTTGCCCAGCACAGATATGAATATCATTAGTCCGAAGAACTTGTCCCACTTCGAGTTGTTTCCTTTGGTTGGTCAACCCTGAGAAGTTGAAAGTGGCCAGCTGCAAGCCAGCCCTTTGCATGTGAATTGTTTGTCGTCTAGGTAGCTTGTGATTGCTCCTGGACGGCCAACCGTTCTGCAAAGGGGGGACAGTTACCCCATGTGTAGATTTTGCTCGTCTTGTGTAAACTTTGAGAATTGGTAAACCATTCAGGGTACCAAATCTTTCAGTTACACGATGCACAGGCTCCACACACATAGGGGCAGATTGTCCGTCAGACTGCTTGGGGACAATTACCCCGTGTATAGATTTTGCTCGTCTTGTGTAGACTTTGAGGATTGGTAAACCATTTAGAGTACCAAATCCTTCAGTTACACGACGTTCAGGCTCTGCACACTTAGGGACAGATTGTCCATCTGACGGCTTGCGGACAATTACCCCGTGTATAGAATTTGTTCGTCTTGTGTAAACCTTGAGGATTGGTAAACCATTCAGAGTACCAAATCCTTCAGATTCAGGACGTTCAGGTTCCGTACATTTAGGGGCATCTTGTCCTTCTGGCTGTTTGGATTCAACCTCATCCAGAGCATCAAACCGATTAGAAACTCTCAAGTTGAAGTCGTTGCCCTTGGTTGTCTTCCTAGAGCGCCCCATTGAATCACCAATGTCTAAGACCGCTCTCCAGCCAGTCAAGGGACGAACTTCTTTGAGATTGAATTGATGCGGGACTCTATTAGAAGCACTTTTGGTCATTGCAACCTTCAACGTACCCCTGTTATCAAGTCGCAGGCTATAAGTTTAAGCACAGGAACCAACCCGAGCCCAAGTGCCGAGTATGCTAGACAGAGCATACGACTGCCCAATTTGGGCGGAGGGGCTGCCCCCAAGCGGTAGGAGTCCGCTTGTTACCATTCAGAGATCACACTCCAGGGAGTTGCAGGGAATGGCCCGTGTAGGCATATTCTAAAGAGGGAAAGGCCCCAAGCTTTCCAACTAAATCCAATGCACTACCTTACCTGAAGCAAAGCGCTTCAGGTCGAAACAAACAAGGACACAAGGTCACAAGGCCGGCATTTAGTCACAGAGACATTAATGTACTCCTGTATCAAGTCCACCCAATGTCAATAGGCTTCCTAGAGGACAGGGAGAGGGAGGGAGAGAGAGAGAGAGAGAGAGAGAGAATTTGTGATGTACGGAGGGGGACTGGAGGATGGACAAACTAGGAAAACTAGAAACCTTAAGTTGAAAAGGCATTTCCAACACCAACCCATTTACCCCTCCTGTGATGCGCTCTCCATAGCTCCACTTTGATGCTGTATAGTAGTGTGGGATCCTCAGAGTAGATGCAGTTGATGATTGGTTTGCATTAATGGAGGGCAGGTGGTTTGGGTGCCTGGGAGCTTTGAGATCCCAGTTGTTGCACAGGCCCTGGCCAAATCTCAGAATTACCATGCTGTGCTTTGCATTGGAGCTGTGGTAAGCACACCTACACACAGATTACTTTCACAGCTTTGCTGAGATGTGTTATGATGAGGTTTTGTAATAATTTTGATCTGGAGTCTCACTGCTTTCTTTTTAGAAAATTAAGATTTAAGATAGAGTGCGCCCAACTGGCAATCCTACTGTAGAGCTTTATGTTTCTTGTATTGAACTTGTTTCTCTTGCCATATTTATGTTTGCTACTATCTAGAGTCCCTCTGTGGACAGTCTGTTGACCTTTAACTGTTTTATCCCGAGATTGTGATCCCAAGTGGGAAGATTTCCACCATGAGGGTCAATGTAGCAGGGCTGAGGCATGCCATGCTCCATCACAATATTAAGATCACAATGTTGCACAGTATGTTCACCTCTATTGCTGCTCATCAAAGAGATTGTAAGGGTTAGATAGCAGTATTGAAGAATGTTGAGGCATGCAGATAAGAGGGGCCACCTCTCATTATGATGCTGTTGCAAACTCAGCTGCCTCCGGGATCATGTCAGCTGGCCTGAAGTCAGGTAGGTCTTATTGTGTTAAATATGCTTGAACCAGAGATTGTCCTGTGTCTTCTTACTTCACTTTGAAAAGCAGGCTGTGTATTAAATGATAGGTAGATCGAGAGAGGAGAAAGAGAGTGTCTGTATGCGTGCGTGTGCGCATGTATTTGTGTGGGTGCTTGTTATGATTTGTCTCAATATAGAGTTCACCATAGACCCCATTTGGACAGAGCAGAAAGGGACAGCAAGCGAGACACAGACCACTTGGCACTGACTGCTTGCAAAAGCTGGCCTACTTCCTCAATTTTTAGTAGGACTCCCTGTCCATCTCACCCTCCAAGAGGTGACTCGGAGTAAGAGATCGGGGTAAAAGGACTGAAGAAAATGTGGAGATGCACTTGATTATGACATTGATCCAGACAGGTGGATATCCCAGGAAGCTAGGCAGAGGCATGATACGGTTTCAGGTACTAGCTATGAGATGAAATAAGTGCAGGATATTTCAGTTTTAAGCTGTTGATGTGTTTGTGTTTGTGTTTGTGTTTGGCAGGGGTGCCGTGCATATTTGGTGTGCTGACATGTGACACCATGGAGCAGGTTGGGCCACATTTTGCCAAATGCTGTTGGCACTATAAGCTGCAGCCCGTCATGCAGTTCTGTCATACCCTACCTTCGCCCTGACCCAAGGAAGGGCCTATGTGTTTGTCTCAAAGCTGTTCGTTGTAACACCAAGAATTTGCTAGAACGTCAAAACTCACGACACATTCGTACTGGAAGTCTTCTAATTGCTAGATTTGCTGTGCAGGCAATCGACCGAGCTGGTGGGAAAGCTGGAAACAAGGGGGCTGAAGTTGCCATCACGACGGTAAGCACAAGCTCATACCCCTTAATGGCCAGGCAAGTTATCAGGGTCCTGAACTAGATTAGTATACTCCTGTAAATCTCAAGCATTAACATTTCCATGGATTTCGTGAGATGTTATGTCCAGGCTTCACAGTTTGAAAAGGTTTATGGTACTCGGAATCATGATTTGTAACCTGGAAAATTTACTTATGGACATAAGCAGAGAGGTACATGGTGTGCTTTTCTGCAAGGCACAGCAGGTTGCTTGTGTGGTCTGTGGCAATGGGCGCATTGCTGAAGGCCTGCTCAGGGAGTGGAACTGTTGTAATTTGGGCTTCCACAGAGCTCTCCACAGAGCTTTTCACCTTCAGGATGGCAACCTTAACAGCAAAGTCAGACTAAGGAAGCAGAATTAGAGTGCAAGAGAGAAGACATTTGCACTCCAGGTCTTGCTCTTTGATGAAATTTCAACACCTAACCAGAGTTAGGGGAGAAGGCACCAATCATCTTTTTATGTTACTGGCTGTGCAGATTGAGATGGCATCACTCTTTCAACATCACATTGGCACTGAAGTCAATCATAAAGCTTGATCCATATGTCATCTCCCGGCTGCCATAGTGGTTTCTAAGATAAATGCTTTCAATTATGTGCATGCATAATTGTATCTACTTAGAGACAGTCTCATATTATGCTGGGAAACCATATTCTTCCTGGAACACTTCTCTGTCTCCACTTGCTATGGTTGGCCACTTACATGCATATATGCACACAACTAATTGTAACTGTGGTTTACATTCTTGTGCTGTCAGTCATAAACTTATGAAGTAAACCTTGCAAGGCCATCATGGGTGGTCAATGAAAGTGTATTATGCCTATTGTCATGACTGGGCCCCAAATCAGTCGCAAGGCAGTGGTCACTGCAAGCCAACCTAGGAATCTCTGCAATGCTAATAAATTCTCACAGACTGCCCACTGGGAGGTAGTGAAACATCTGACTTCCATCCTTGTTCCATATCCAGACGTCTGAGCTTTGAACAAGTTTACTTAGGGATGGTCTGTTGCAAGTGCCCAATTTGTGCCCTCGGCATTTTTGAATTGAAGAAAAGCCTCAAGTTGTAGAGTTGGAAAGTGATAGTGCTTCCAGATCACGGTTGTTGGTAGTATCTTGGCTAACATTTCTGAGGCACTCCACAAGCTTGTCCACGGTCAAAGGCTTGCTCACAAGCTCGTCAAACCCGTTTTGAGCGCAGTTCACCATGTCTACATCTATCACAAACAAGGCAGCCAAAGCCAACCGAATTCTACTTGCATCAGTCAAAAAGATAAGGAGAGTGAAAGGAAAGGAGAAGGAAGGACGAGTTTTGCCTGGAGGAAAGATAGCCTATGGCGCTCTATATAGACTCTTAGCTGTATCATGAGAATTTTGGAAGAAACAGATCAACGAAAGCTCTTTTGCCCTCCATCACTCGTTCCTCAACACATAGACAATATATATACTAGAGGTGCTACTAATCATGCAACATTCACGCACTTATAATGCACTAACTAAGCAATCATACACTAATCAAACACTAATCAATAACTAAACACACACTAACTAAGTATTAAACCTAAACTAATCACAAACTAATGACGCACTAACGAACCACGTCGTGGAGGCAGGACTAGTCCCAACTGCTTGTTGCAGTGCTGCGAGGTATCGGCGATGGCAGAGCGCATGCAGATCTACAGGAGGTGTCTGCAGGGGCTGGATGAGCAGCTGCAAGCGGGAGGTAGCAAGGCCCAGGTGCGCAAGTTGCAGCTGGAGCTCCGCTGTCTGGAAGCGCTCATCATCAAGTGTACCGACCTCAGCGCTCCCACTCTGACCGCCAAACAGTTAGGTTTCTTGCCCTTCTTGGCTACAGGCCATACTCTTTTCATGTATACCCCAGTCTATGGAAAATCAAAGTGTAGTCAGAAAAACTTGTGTCTCTTTCCCTTGTGCCCCCCAAAAAAACGGAGTAGAGAAGTCCACTCCCTGTGCACGACCCTGCGCATTGTTGCATTTGTGGAATTTTGGAGAGGGGTTCTGCTTTGGTTCGTATTGGAGCTTGAGTCTCTTAGTTCCTAAGGTCGCTGAGTTGTCTGTGAGTGAGCAATTGTGTGAGATGTTTTCGTCTCTTACTTAGGGGGCAGGCTGCGGTCCTTATACTTTCATAAGAGAGGACAGGCAAAAAACCAGAAACGATAACAACTTCAAATGCAGTCATCTGATATAATTTTTTTCGCATTGGGAGTGGTAGATTGCTGGGCGCGGATGCCTGGCTGGCTGAGGCCGCGATGGACACACTGGACCTTTCATCAGTCACTGAGATTCTAATGCTCAGTGCTAGTTCACCCTGGACTATCTATGTCGCTGACTGCAGCCAGGTCCATCTCAACCCTGTCAACCAACCTAGCACTTTTGGTACCTTTGCATGGACGATAACCAGGAAATGAGAAATGAAAGTAATCAGAGCTGTAGGGTTTGGCCTAAGAGCTTGACCAAATTATATAAGTACGCACTTCATGATAGATGGAACCTGAATTTCACAACTACAGGGGATCACTTTTATCTTGTCTCTTCAGATAGTGCACTCGATAATGCTTGGAACTGCAGTTTTAGAGTCACAGAGCGACATTCTTTTCCTCGAGAAAGGCTATTCATGAGGTCAAGTCATAACCAACCTGGAAGGTCCTCATAGGGCAACACACAAAGGACAGGTGACTTGGGAAAGGTGAAGACGTTTTCAAGTTTTTAATCACATCACCGGACTGGGACCATATTGTGGCTACTACTAACATGGTGTACAACGCACAACTGAGATAGGTAGATGAATGTGTGGAAATGGGGCATGGGTGAACAGTGGCAGCTTTGTTTTGTGTCCCGCAGTGCCAAGGGCACCATGGGATGGATGGCTCAGGAGCTTCTTGGAACACCTGCCTGGTCTGGCTGCCACCCAGATGACATCCCCATCGTTCAGCAGGCACTTTCAGCCCCACATCTTTCCCCATCATCCATTTCAATGGGATACCATTTACGTGTGTGGTGGCTAAGCAAGCACGAATTTAGTGAAGGACATGTCTTTCCCCCTCCAGTTATGAGAGGAGAAGTAATCAAGTAGATTCAAGTAGATTCCTTCATGAAGACCTACTTAGACTTCATCTAGACAGCAATAATCTGCTGGGTGTCAGTTCAATCTTTTATTTGAATCTTTTGAATTTGGTACATAGTCTGCAAGCTAAGGTTCGGTACAGCATCACTGGATCCAATGGTTTCTCCAGTTGAACATGCGACAATTTTGTTGTGTATTCCTTGACTGTCTGGCATTTACCGTCATTGAGAAGTTATAAAATGTTAGTCTGCACAAAAGATTTAAATCTCAAGGGTTGTTCTTGTGATCTTATGCAGATGCTACAATTAAGGGAGGAAGGTTCAGTGTTTGGAGGCTGTACAGTTTACCGCCGCATGCGGAAAAACCGTTCTTACACCACTGTCAAAGCATCTGGTCGAGCTATTGGCACCAGGTATCTTTCTCTCTCTCTCTTCATTTTCTATGGCCACACGGCTACAGCAAACAACGTCTCATGAGTACATTCTCTCTCTCTCTGTCTTATGACGTTATAAAGCACCATTTCATTTCATTTCATTTCTCTCTGTCTTATAAAGTTATAAGTACCAATTCATTTCATTTCTCTCTCTCTCTCTCTCCACATACACTCCTTGAGCTACAGCTAATGTGGCTGTTTGGGGTGATTTTGGCATCCCTCCCTTAAGCTCCCGACGAGATGAATTCAAGGTCAGATGGTGGGGTCAGCTGCAACTTATGACTATATCAGATATCCTAAGTTAATCGACTCTATATCTTGGAAGCAGGATCGCCCTGTCAAACACTCTAAGTCCTGGCGGAAGAGGGTAGAAGAGATTCTCAAGGATCTGAATCCAAGTCCGCAAGTCTTGACCCTGCTGGATAAATCTGACTTAGAGGCTGTAGTGTCCAAAGCCATGTCTGTTGCAAGGAAATTGTCTGATGACAATGAAGTTAGGCAGAAAACTTCCCTGAACTTGTTTCCAGTCTGTGACATGGGGGAGGCCGTCATGGATGACCTCATGGGTTTGCCCACTTTCGGCACTAGACTGAAATTTAAACTCAGGGTGGGAAACCTCTCTTTGAACAGCAAACAGATGCAGAGAGGATAGGGGGATTGCAAATGCCCGTCGTGTGGGCAACCTGAAGACAATATTCATTTTCTGACTCATTGTCCTGGGTACCTTTGTGTTCCGCTCAAACTGGGCGCGGGGTCAATGGCCACAAGGCTGCTGCAAACAATGTCTTATGAGTACATTCTCTCTCTACACTTATCCCCAATATACATGTTTCTACTCTATTTCTCATCAGAGAGCAAATCAAGAACATAGTCCCTGCACCTCTGTTCACCAACTTTCAAAATCTAGAGGCTGAGGCTAAAGCCCTGGCCCTGTTGGGGCCTAAATGCTGGGCAGACACACACAGCAGATTGATGTTTGTGTGAAGGGCTTTCTAATCTGGAAAGCTCAAACAAATTGTTCATAGCACAGTAAGTCCCACTACTGGAGTGAGCCCCTCACAAAGGTAGTGTCAGTTTCCTTTTGTTCCGCCCAAACTGGGTGCGGTGTCTATGGCCACAAGGCTACCGTAGACGTCGTCTTATGAGTACATTCTCTCTCCCCACATTCCCTCTTCAAGCAACGATTTATGCCTGATTTACAATTGCTTTTGTTGATGGTCTTTGAAGCCCTTTCCTTCTTTCTCCCTATCTCAAGGGCCCTCATGGCCCCTGTGGGCGTTATGAAGTTTCTTTCTTTGAAAAACGACATTCTTGAAGAACTGATGAACTGTTCGTCACAAACTGAAGAACATGTCTTCTTTCACTGTCCTCTCTACTATGAGATCTGGGGGAAAGACTATTGCCTATTCTGAGATAGCGAATCCCTTACAGAGGTGGTCCACAGAGGATCGGAAATGCTTGGCCACATATCTGCATGAGATGTTACATCTTCCACAATCCCTTGATCAATAGTGGGCTGCTTGTTGAGGGCCCCACTCTGTTCCTTGTTTCCTGCTTTCTCTTGTCCCCTAAGCCCTTTGAGCTTCTGACATTATAAAGTGTCATTTCATTTCTTTCACTTCTCCCTCTCTCTTGGGTACATTTCTCAAGATGCGGCAACCCAGAGTTTCTTTTTGGCAGTGGAGATTTGAAGAAATCCCTAGGAAATGAGACAATTATAGGCCCCTGACATCTGTAGGGTTCACCGCAGGGCTGGTTGGCCTCATCAACAATTTTTCCATATGCGTACTTGTTGTTTCCAGACTCTGACTTTAGACTACCCATCAAGCGTAAAGGCACTGGCATAAGGGAACATTTCTCCTGTAACCATATGCAGGAGCCTGCATGGCCAGATTTAAACAACCGGAAAGCCTCATTGGGAGATTAGGAAAATCTCAAATGCCCTTGCAGATGAAGATTGGGTAACAGTCATCGTCCACCAGGAGAAATCGTGAAACCGGATTTTCAATATTTAGTCTAGGAAGGACTTGACTGTGCATTGATTGAGACGGTTCATTGGGGTTTGAAGAATAATATGTATTGCAGCCAATGTGTAGGGACGCCTAATTGTAGTTAGGCTCACCTTTCTCGTTCCAAGTTGACAGATGGTATGCGTGGGTGGAGCAAGACACTCTCAGCTTTCAAACACGGGTGAGATTCCTTCCTTGCTGGTGAGAAAGCTGGCAGAATATTCAGAACAAAGAGTGACGCTGAGTTAAATTCATCGATGGCGTTTCTGTTCTTAATTCGTTGTATTGGACTTGAAGTGGTCCTGGTGGTAAGGACACGTGTGCTGCTCCAGCTAATTCGGAACCACGTCTTGTGGATACCTACTGAGTAGCATTTGTCTGTTTACTTCAATAGGGAAACAGTGCCTTTCAGCACATTATTGTCCATGTAGCAGCACTCCATGGACATTAGCACATGCGTCTGGAGAACTTTCTATCTCTCTCCCTGTCTCACACTCTGGCATCACAGCATGAATCATCATCTGAAGTTTCATTGCAGCAACATGATGGGGAATACCTGCATCCGCTTATACCGAATCAGAACAGATTAAATCCGAAGTTTGCTGAGGCAGAAGTTAGGCAAATCTGGAGTGGAAAGCATTCCGATGTTCATCCACCTTCCCAAGGATTTGCACCCAGCCAACAATGGCATGCAACGGCTGGCAGGGTCAGTCATTTCTCTTCAAAGGGAGTCCTTGCAGTTCCAATTGCTTTGGAACGAATGCAACGTCATCACAAGGGCAAGGGAGGCCTGGCCTCACACCTCTGGGGATCAGATACTGGCGATGGAATGGAGAAGATGAGGCCTGAGGGTCCACATGAACAAGTCCAGGTGTGTCTCTCTGGAATTGAAGCTTCCTTTTCTATCTGTAAGGGTGGACCTGGATCAAAATATACCCTAGTGGCTTGACACCCAATAATGAGCTCCTGGGGTTAGTCCCCCATGAGACTATGACCCCCTAAGGGCACCTATTTTATAGCCAACATGCACTAGGAACGGTGGACTCAATCAGCTTATTTTTCCTTATGTGTGTGTCAAATTTTGGGAGAATACACAAATGGGATTCTTACTCTCAACTGACCTCTGTACAATGCAAGATAATCCTGACCCTGTTTCAGCTCAGAGGCATGAATATCACAATTGTGGGACCTTAGACAATTGGATTTACCACCTAACAGCGTAAAACATCTGCCATGTTTCTGCAGGCATCAATTCCAAGGTCTTCTCATACTGCACTCACAGCGTCACCAGTAATCGAAAATCAAATAAGTGAGCTGTTGAGCTGAGCGGCACTCCATCACTCCCCTTTGGCCTTCTTTCAATATGGTTTTGGCAGGGGATTATTCAACATGATGAAATTCGCTGTGTCGCTGGTACTATGCCCTCACACTTTCTTGTTAAGTTTTTTCTCATCTCTATTCCACTTGTCTAAAAGAAAGGGGGAGTGTAAGCTGAATCATGTTGTAGGGTTAACCTGGACACAGATCAGCATGAGTCCCGATGTTACGTTATGGTTCATGGAGGGAAAGGTTACAGTTGCCTTTCCTGCAGTGCAATCCTGATGGTGGAGAAAGAGGGGCTGCAGCATTATATAAAAGGTTGTTTGGATGGGCAGATGTTACTTGTAGAAGATGATCCAGTCAACCTGAGGATAGGACAGTGCTTGTTTGAGAAGCTGGATTGTGATGGTACAGTCGCACGTAACAACAGAGAGGCACTTGATATACTGCAGTGCTACGCCCTTATCAAGGATGCTGGCAGCGGAAAAGACTTGCCTCCTCAATTCAACCTAGTACTTATGGACGTTTTAATGCCTGTTTTGGATGGCACACATGCGGTAAATTATGAAATGGTTTGAAGACTCGTTGTTGTAGCCTTTTTAAAGTTTTCTGAGCAGTGTTGTCTGGAGAGAATGGCTATAGGGAGTAGATCAAGTCAGTGTAAATGGTTTGCTTTCCAGCTGCCATTTGGTTACATTATTCCTTTTATAAGGCACAAGACATTAGTCAGGTGGTTAACCCTGTCCCTCTCCGTCTTGTGCCTTCTAGTGTTAAGGATCTGGGCAGGTTTACATCAGTGTTGGACTGGTATATAGGGTCTGGCCGGGTATCAACCAGGGTATTGAATAACCGACCCCGCTGGTATTGGCAATTCCAATACTATGGTTGATAACCGGACCGGCTGGTATTGCCAAGGCAATACCCGGGTGCATACCCGTATTATGGGCAAAAACAAGGACTCTACCATGGTATGAATAGGAAATTGGTTGGGTGCACAATATGTCAACACAATGCTGGTCAAAACTCACCCTAGACAATTGGCAAAAACTCAGCCCTCACACAACCACCAGGGGAGCACATTGGTAATGAGGATCATACAATGACAAAATAGAAATCAGGTGCCATTTACCAAGAAGTCATGCAGGTCTTGGGCAGAAAATCGACCAAATGTAATAGCAGGCGAGGAAGAAGCATGCAGCGGTTGGTGGACCCAGCGCTGCCACACAGGGCAGCCCATCGGGGCATGGTTTGCTGAAACAGGTGAACCCTCCTGTGGGCAAGACTCCACCCTCCAAACGGCCTCCCACCCGGCCTCTTGCCAGTTATCCTCCATTCACACATTACCCTCATGCTTTTCCCCATCCGACACACTATGACCCTCACTCTCAATACCCCCGACCCCCATCTGGTTATGCAGAGCATGCCTATGGCCATTCTCCACCCCCTCATCCTTCTTTCTAGCAGCTGCCTCATAGCTACCCTCAACCTGCAATGCAACGACGCTACCGCGTGAGTCTGGCACACAACAATGACGTGGCGTGAGCCTACGCTCACACAGCCGACATGGCGCTGATGCTGACGTGGCGTGAGCCTGGTCCAAGTCATGCCACGTCACTCTTGTTGCGCGTCCGGTGCATGGTTTTAGGGAATGGGTGGCTTTCACCTTTTTTTGGCATGTTACCAATGCCTCTTCCCCCTGGAATGCTAGAGAGGTCAATTCAATTGCTTATTTTTGGCAAATGCAACCACCATATTCTCATGCACTGTGTTTGCCCCCCTGTAATGGGGTATGTATTCTTCCTTTCCAGACAACCAGCAGTCCAGTGGTAATGGGCACATACCACGTTGGATGTGGTTACGCTCCCTTCGGGAGGCGTCATACTTTTTTTACTTTATTCAGTGGAACCCAAACTCTCACTGATGTCTTCCACTATGAGGATAAAAAATGCTTGGCAGCCTACCTGCACGAGGCCTTCACCTTTAGACAATCGCGTGAACATTAATTGTGGTTTCTAGATTTGTTCCTCTCTCATGTTTTCTTCCATTTTGTCCCACAAGCTCTATGAGCTTTCCGCGGACGTTATAAAGCACCATTGCATTTCATTTCATTTCCTTCCTTTCCATAAAGTACTTGGCAAGTACTTTCAAAATTGGGGCAATGCAACATTGGGGCACTGCAACTGTGGACGGGCAGTTTTTCTATTTGGCTGGATACTTACACATGACCTACACTGAGCTGGGTACTTACAGATGGAGACTCCGCAGCTGCTGGGCGTTTGTGCGAGATGGTGGCTGGGGCGGGTTCACCGTCGGGCATGTCTTCGTCGGAGTCCCCAATGTGCTCCATTGCAGGCACACAGAGGTCGTCCTCATCGTCCTCATCAATTGCATATCTCCGTGTGGGGGGGGCCATGGACTCTATTCTTCTACTGCGTCTTGGGGGACCAGAGGGGCGGGCTGGTGGCCGTCGTCTTGCACGCTTTGGCTTCTCTCCCACAATCCTGCATTGGACGCCCCATGGAAGGTGTTGTAAACCATAAACCAACCACTAGTTCCCTGAGTGTAACATGACAAAGAAAACATAATGGAGGAGATGACGAACTAATGCACCCCTCAACCCTAAAAGTGTAGCCACTTTCACGACTCGCGACATGAGGCGATCTCCCGCCCACTCCACCATGCGAGCATAACCTACACTGCGCTCATACTCATCTCATCCTCTTCATGGTGTCTTAGGAACTCACAAAGCTGCCTACATTGCATGAAATCAAGCTCCGCAAGCTGCAAACCTTTGCGGAAAGAGTGACTTTGATAGTTCAAAAGTGAATTCACTGTGCTATGTCTTTCAGCAGCTCCGCTTCAACGAGCTTGATGCGAGCAATGTTAGCTTCTCTTAGCCTCTCATAGTCGGTAATGGGTGCAGTGGCCGCGTGCTTGACCATCGCATGAGCACATCGCCTCCCTAAGCGCAGCACGACGATCAAGATGTACAGAGGGGGGGGTCGAGTGTGACAGGGGATAGGCGGAGAATGAGTTTGCGAGACCACAACCTGTGGAGGTTTGAGGACGCCTACGCCACAGCAAACAACCTGAAGAAAATGTTGTGTAGTTGCTCAGAGTGCCATGGTGGCAAGTGGCAACTACGCAAGACAATAAAAAATCACCTCCTCTTGCATCGCAAGGACCCGAACCTGAGGTACCCTACAGTTCTGGTATACACTCCATACTTACTCCACACACACTTTTGACTGGATGTCTCTGCTCAAGATGGGGTCCCATTTTCTGGATTTGTGTGGCCCTGTGACCTCCCGGTGGATGTACCCTGTGGAGCGGGAAATGAAGGATTTCAAAGGGTACGTTTGCAACATGGGAAAGCCCGAAGGTAGTATGGCCGAGGGCTACATGTTTGAGGAGGCTCTTGACTTTTGCACAGAGTACATGGCCAGTTTTTATGCTACTAGACGGAGAGTGTGGGATGCATGAGAGGAGGAATCCGTGTCTGGCTGCGTGTTGAAAGGAGCAGGGAAACCCCGCAAATTCACGGCAGAACTGTGTACAGTTCTCCACCAGTATATCATTGAAAACTATCCTAGCATGCGCACCATGTTCGAGTAAGTGAGAAGCTCATTAACGAAGGTGACAATGCAACAGTTCATTGTTGATATTTATGCCTGTTTGTAGTTGTTGGTGTCATGTAATTGCATTATGTGCACGTGTTGGTTCTCATGGGAGGGACACATTCATATATGTTAGGATGTATGAAACAATTCGAGCACATGTGGAGGCAAGTCGCTGGTTGTTTCTGCAGGAAGAACGTGCTGAAGGGAGGGCAGCTCACGGGGAGGACTATGAGTACCCACCTGACTTGGCTCTTCCTCCCAAATATGCAGACTGGCTAGTTGACGCTGTGCGCTCACATGTGGCAAGGATTCCCAATTCCGAATCTAATCCCATGTATTGCCAAATGTTGGACTTGTCCAGGCCTCCCTCGATCATTGCAACTTCATACAATAGCATGTCAGCTTATGGAAACCACTACAAGGTGTCTTCAACCAATATTGGCACAAGTAGAGTGTCATATGACTCAGGGGTGTCATCTGTTTTCCACCATGTATCTACAAACAGTGCAGGAGAGGAGGTGGTAGAAAGCCTGCGATACGTGGGTGTCATTAGAGAGATACTGGAAATTGACTATGGGAAGACAAGGCCCATTGTGATGTTGTGTTCGTGGGTTCGGGCAAAGAAGGGGAGCCACAATCAACCTGCATCCATGAAGCAGGATGATTGTGGGTTCACATTGGTGAATTTCTTCCAAATGTTGGCTCCACAAGAGCAGCCATTCGTGCTGCCGTCACAAGTGGAGCAGGTATTTTTCAGCACTTGTGTTCAGGAAACTCGGTGGAATGTGGTCCTTGAGAAAGCCCCAGATCTTCTCGGGTGGTTTGTGATGTGTCAATTGGTAACGATGATCTTCGTAGTGTGGAAGGCCTCTTAGCCCCTGAACGAGTCAAAGAGACACATGTTGCAGGCAGCCATTTGGGCCAGACAATTGAAGTGACTCCCGAAGTTCTTGCCTCACATACATGGATGTGCGCAACAAGGCCCCCATTGTGGTGGAGAATGACAGAACCGATGAGGAAGAAGATAACAGCGAGGACGAGCTGCCGGATGTCGATGTGTAATGCTTTTAGGGCAGCATGCTTGTTCACTGCTATCCAGATTTCAAGAGGTCCATGGGTGGTAGTGAAGTTGACATGTAGTGTAGAGGGACTAAGATTTCTTGCAGGCTGCACTATGACTAGCACGCCATTACCATGACTGTTAATGCTGGTTTGAACTTCTGGCAGAGCCACCACCACAGCTTGTGCTATTTTTGTGCTATTGCTGAGAAGAACCCTTACCCATTCCCCTCATTTTTGTCGGATGATGTTTCCATGTCACGATGCCACCAGTATGGAGGCTTTGCAAAAGTACCCACTCCACTTCAATTTTCACAAGAAGCAATCTGCAATTTCTTACTTTGTTGCATCATGCATGCTACACTCACATAGTCGTAATTCGCCTTTGTGCACAAGTCATACCCATGGCGAACACTGGCTGTAATCCAGCGTTAGGCTTGTAACCAGTAGCCTTTTTTGTGGCCTAAACAACCCTTATGAGTGCTGCAAATCGCAGGCATAGGGAAGACTCCAACCAATGTCCAGGAATTGATTGATTGCGCAAAGAGATACTTTGATCTTTGGGGGCTAGAGGCTAATGTCAGCAAATGTGCAGTGGTAGCATTCAACGACAAAGGAGAGGGAGGAAGTGATCTTAAGTGGCAGTGGGATAGCCAAGAGATCCCGGTCCTCCCTTCCTATACTTACCTGGGCGCTGAGTTTTCCTCCAATTGTAATTGGGATGCACATATCCGGAAAGTTGTTCAAATTGGCAAGGGCAAAGCTCTGGGGCTCACCGAATTTTTCCACTACAGAGGGGTCAATTCTGAGGTTAAGAAAACCATGTTTTGTCGCGTTATTAGACCTGCCTTGGAGTACGGATCTGCAATATGGGTTGATAACTCCAACCAGGCTAAGTCTCTAGAATCCATTCAAGTGGGGGTGCTTAAGGGGTGTATGTCAGAATGCTCCAAAACAGCTAATGTGGCTGTTCGGGGTGAGTTTGGCATTCCGTTCTTAAGCTCCCGACGAGATGAATTGAAGGTCAGATGGTGGGGTCAGCTGCAACATATGCCCAACACCAGATATCCTAAGTTAATCGACTCTATATCTTGGAAACAAGACCGCCCTGTCAAACAGGCTAAGTCCTGGCAGAAGAGAGTAGAAGAGATTCTCAAGGACCTAGACCTGGATCCGCAAGTCTTGACCCTGCTGGATAAATCTGACTTAGAGGCTGTAGTGTCCAAAGCCATGTCTGTTGCCATGAGATTGTCTGATGAAAATGAAGTTAGGCAGAAAACTTCCCTGAACTTGTTTCCAGTCAGTGACATGGGGGAGGACATCTTGGATGACCTCAAGGGTCTACCCACTCTCGGCACTAGACTGAAATTTAAACTCAGGGCAGGAAGCCTACCTTTGAACAGCAAACAGAAGCAGAGAGGAAAGGGAGAGTGCAATTGCCCGTTGTGTGGGCAACCTAAAGACAATATTCATTTTCTGATACACTGTCCGGGGTTCTCTCACCAAAGAGACGATCTCTTCAAATCTATCAAGGGAATTGTGCCTGTACCCCTGTTTACCCACTTTGAAAGTCTTGAGGCTGAGCCAAAAGCCCAGGCCCTCCTGAGGCCTAGTTTTTGGGCAAATCACACACAGCAGATTGATGCTTGTGTGAAGGGATTTCTAGAGGATATCTGGAAAACCTGGATTAATTCTATATATGAAGGTAAGTCTTACTACCAATGTCAGCCCCTGACAGAGGTAGGTTCTATCCCTTTTGTTCCCGCTCAAACTGGGCGGGGGGTCAATGGCAACAAGGCTACGGCAAACAACGTCTTATGAGTACAATCTGTGGCCTAAACACAGAATCGTGGACATGCAAAGTGGTCAGTTTGCCTTGTCAGGAAGGCTGGCAGACGGTTAGCCTGACTCGGAATTGTTTCCCTTGTGTTTCTCACCCCCTTAAACTTGCAGTCCATGGCAGTTTGATGATGCATTGATAGTCAGGCTCGCAACGGTGCCCCCGTTTTGTCACTGCATTAGAATTTGGCGGGAAGCAAGTTGGCGGGAGCGCAGATTATATCTCCACTTCGCTCCACTTGCCTTTCATTCTGTTTGCTCTTGCTCGCTCTTCATCGCTCTTTCTTCTTTGCAGTGTCTACGTCGTCCCTATTCATTTCGTCGTTTGGCAAGTCGCCCTTGCATCACACGGTTAGCATGCGATCAACGCATTTGATGTGGTCATCGTTGTGGGCCAACTCGCCCCATCATCACACGACTACCATGCGATCCCGCTTCAGGAGAACTACACACACAGCTCAATGGCACCGCAACATGGAGCGCCTTCGGAGGGAGCAGACAATTCAGTATGCTGCAGAGCAGGCAGAAGCACAACAAATTAGCCGTCATGCGGAAGAGGAAACAATTGTGCTTCACTGGCTTGGAACCAACAACATTCATAGAAGGGAGGCCGTGCCTCAATTTTTCTGCCTATCTGCTTGCAACAAAAGGCTGGACGCCTGTGGGCGTCGGTACCCCTACCTATATGGCTACGCGGCGTGGTACCATATCACTAAAGCTTCCCTGTCCAATTGGGTTCTCCCTGTAGAGGAGTTGTGACAGGATGTCAGTCATGAAGTTTGTTGCTGCTATTGTGTGTGAAGGCATCATGTAATCTCCTATCCCAGCACTTGCAACTAGGATAGCAGTCTTCGATAGAAATTAGGATGCACTTGGTCGAAGGAGTAGCATTGGGTGAATCGTTGACATTAAGAGATGTATTTTGTTTCTCTAGCTACTGACTTTTTCCAACTTTGATGCGTACATGCTTCTTCCGCATGTACGTTGAAGACTGAATCTCTAAAACCTTACATATGATGGAGACCACTAAGAGGATCAAATGCATAGGTGAATTTACTCAGAGTCATTGCGTACACAATGTGCCATGATTCTGAGTAGGCCAGTGCATTTGCAGATTGCGGTATAGCGAACGCCACTCGTTTTTGGGTGCCCTGAACTACCCGCTGGGTCTTTTTGTCTACACATATTTTGCATCACTGTGAATGTGAATGAGTAGCCGGTGTTTTGCACCAGGGTGCGTATCCACTGAATGCATTGTTTCATCTTCTCTCAAGCCTTTGTCTTTGCCTTTGTCTTGCCGATTTTCGAAAAAATGCAGTGCACCGCTTCAACCATCATAGAACCTACATGGTCGCCTCTCATACGCATGTTCGGGACTTGTCTCTGTTCTCCACCAAGCCCACGCGTTAGTAACATGCATCGTGTGCAGCCGTTAGATGCACTTGCATCCAATGCACTTGAATGTCCAACCCTGCGAGCAATGATAGATTGACACGTCGTCATTTGCAATCACATCCTGCATCTGTTTCATCCATTTATGTTTGCATCGTCCACGTAGACACTCCTTGGGCAACCGGCAATCGCCACGTGCAGTTGTGAATACTGGCAGTCATACATTCCCATGCCCACGTCATCTTGTTGCAGTTTTGGCCATGACTCCTAGTCGTATCTACCATCTTCCCCTATCTAGTCAAACGTGTTTGACCGCAGATCCTGACGTGGCGGAGGTACAAGGTGGCATATACGACTTCTGGTGGTCACAAATGGCAACCAGGACTGCCCCCTTGCATTTTGTAGACATATATGCTACGACTAGGCAAATGTGGTAGACGTTAAAGCCGGGATCTGTTGTAGTAATAGTTCCTCATTTGAAATCATGTTAATTTGTACTAGCTCAAAGACAGATACTCGATTATGCATACCAAAAGTTATCTAGCCTACATATGCGCAAATAAGCTTGTACATAAAACTTCACTTGCTTTTACCTTTCCTTGCAAGAGTAACGAGAGCCTATGACAACAAGTTCAAGAACCTATCTTTTCCTCCCAAGATCACTTTTAGGCAAGCTGGACTGCAAGATCCGCACAAATCATAATGTTAACTTCACAAGTTAACATGCCGTGGTATCAATCTTCTTGTCACGATTGCCCTTGGGGAAGTCACTCCTTATATAGTTTAGGGAATCGCGTGCGATAAAGAGGTATTTTCTATGGGGGTATTACTTTTTTGTTCCCTCTTTTCATCCACCCTATAATTATTTAATTTTGTAATATGCATAATTATCTGGCAGGCTATTTTTTTTTATTTGACTGTAATCATCAAATATTTGACACCCTACAGTAACATGAAAATAAAACAATTTTTTCTTAGAGTGCAAAATATTTTATTGTTCAATGCTCTAATGCATCTATCAAACGAATGAAGAAAACTGTTGCATATCTTAAGTGTAGTGAAAAAATATTCCTCATGTGAGATAGCGAGATACCTTACAGCAAGTGAAGAAACCGGAGCTTCTAGCAACACAATGAGGTCAGCAACTAGAGTAGCAGAACTCTTGCGTCGGAGAAGAAAATAAAACAACCCTAAACCAAAACGTATCCTCCTAAACCAAGTCATCTCATCCAAGCCATGTCCAAGTCTCATCATCCAGGTCTAACTAGTCATTTATGAAGTCTCAATACAAACATACCATAGAATGAACGACATAGGTCTCTCGCCATTGTAGCACCCCTATATTTTCTAAAAAAAATATAATTGGAGCATATTCATGACCCTATTTTTATTTAAATACCGTATCTACAAATAAAGACACCCAATTTTATTTCTAAAAATATTATAAATTTTATCTTCAAAGAATATATGTAACCCTATATTTTTTTGCACGCTGTTTGGAAAAAAATGGAAGTGATTTCCCCGGGCGATTGCCACATCTACAAAGAAAGAATTTCCAAGATTTATAAAATTCAGAAGTTGGAAAGCAGATTCAAAGGCCTACAAAAACATTTTGGAATCTTATGTAAACGAAACTAATGTGATCTTCAAACAAGAGCTCTATCATTTTACAAATTGCTAGAAGAACTGAAATGGATGTAGCAATCATTTGTCTAGTCTCGACCAATGTCCAAACTCCCCATAGGTATATAACATTTATTAGGTCGCTTCTATCGCTTCTTATGTTTGGAGCCAAAGTTGTCTTTTTTCCTCATCAGCTTTTCTTTGAACTTCATCAGCAAGACTTCATCATCTGCTTGCTTGACTCATTTGAGCTTTCTCCTGTGAGATTCTTGCCCGAGCTAAGTACTCGTGAGTTTGTCAAAACTTGATAAGACGTCTTGTGAAGCAACACCTTGCACATTGACATGCTTCATAACTTTCTGGTAGAGCATTTTAAAACAATTAGTATAATTTCATCTTCATAGATAGTCTCACTAGACCCAACCACTTGAACCATTAGATCCTTTACCATGAACTAGACTTCATTCATGTTGGAGCCTTCATGATCTTTTATGTCTTGAATATACAAAATGATCTCATTTTTTACCGCTAGATTGATGATGGTTAAAGCTTGTAGTTTCTGTTGCGTCTCCTCCTCCATGTCCCGACCTAGGTTATGCACAATTAAGTGCCATAATATCTCTCGCATTAGGACGTTCCTGATTCCAAATCTCTATTCTGAGATGTAGGCAAACGCTCCTGCTAGCTTTTTCATTCTCATTCAACTTCGTGTCGTTGTGTTTGACATCTTTGAAAAACGGATACTACTAGACTGGTTCTTTTTTTATCTCTCAGATTGTCTTCTTCTATATCTAGTTCGCTCACTATTTCAGCTCCTTCTGAACTCATTGAGAAGCGTCGTAGAAATAATTGAAAGCAAACAGTGACTATTCTTGTGTTAGCTAAAGGTATTGGAAATCTGAACCTAACAACTCTACTACCATGTAGAGATTTAACAATCTCTAAGAAACGTTGAAACAGTAGGTATCACGATTAGTGAGAGGTGATTTATACAGGTACCTACCTCATCGTCTACCTTATCGATTGCTAATAAAGACTTTAAACTACCGATAATTCCTCTAGTTCATAGCTCACCAAGATATGCATGTCAAATGTGAATTAACACTCATTGAAAGTTGTCACATGATTTCTTGAAGTCTTGATTTCTTGTTCACAAAAAATGAAGGCTAGCTTCAGCAGTGGGACTGAACAGTTTCGATATGAATTACATTTGTCCTTCATCCAAATTGCTTCAGAAAATTCTTCAGCTTAGCAATATGACAAATTAAAGTTTGAACTTGAGCATAACCAAGTTGGGGTCGTTGCTATAGTTTGTTGTAGAGCCCCATTGCCACTTCTTTCTGGGCGGGCTCGAAATGCGATTTTAATAAAAATTACACACCTTGGTTAATTGCTGCATCATAAAGATCGATAGATTAATCTGACAGTTAGGTAGATTCAACTTATTAGGCCAACTTGCAGAGGCCCGCCAATAATGAATCAAAGAAGACAAGTAAAAATTGTATTTGTGTCTCCCAAACTTTTCCAAGCCGCCTCATCACTTCCCATAACCACCATTGTTAAAGAGCCTCACATACTTGTTGGTATGCATCACAAGAAACCCAACTTAATTCAAGCCGATGCAAACTCCCTTTGTACCAAAAACAAAAATATGCCATACTGAAATCAGGTCTTCCTCGTCACAACCTGTCAAGCATCTGGAGGCTTCATGTTCTCGTCGAGGGGATGAGCGAGGAGGAGGAGATACAACAAGGAGCTTTTGAAATTTCCTCCTCCTGCCCACTTGGGCTAAATTTAATATGTGTGGGGGAGGGTTTAGGGGCTAAAAGGCAGGACAAATAGGTGTGGTAGGTAGCAAATCTTAGCCATGGCTAAATACTGTAATATGGCAGCTGAATGGTTGTAGTGAGGGCTAAACCTGACATAGCTTCGCGTAGTGCGGCCGGGGCCTAAGACAAAACATATAATCTTAGCAAGTAAACATGCACTGATGAAGTTGGGTTGAACTCCATCTCAACACCAATCTGAGTGCTCTATTTCCTACTATTATGCAGGGCCTCCAAAATCGGTCCGGTTTTGATCTCGGTACAACAATGATACGTCAGGTGCGTGAATTGTTTTTGAGTAATATTTGTTGATTGTACATTGGGCTTGCGACCCTTAGTGAATCACATTCGTCGAGTAAGAGTGATTAGTTCAGGCGTAGCAGAGGTGGATCAGTAGTTTCCGACTTACAGTATTAGGGTCCCCGTGTGGGGAGGGTTGCGCCGGCCAAGGAGGTAGTGCAATACCAAGGCGACACGCGCGGGCCCGGGCAGCAAGCTGCCGGATGGGCCCGCACCCGAGAAAAATTAGATTAATATCATGAGACTCGATGAGCCTCGTATCAGATATTAAACTGATAAGAACAGATACTACACTTGATCTTAGCCAAAAGGCCGAGAAAGGTATAATACTGCTGCCCAGCTCGGCAGTTTATATACTGAGCTGGATCACAAACTTGGGCAATCGATATGGGACTATCTTTTAGCCGGAAATAAATTTCTCCCGTTGCAAAGCATAGGAAACTACAAAAAAATGCTTGAGGGAGACAACGGTTTTGCCCTCCTTGCGTGGGCTGGGCTCCGATGACTCCGCGATGATGATGACAAGCCTTGTTGCCTCTGAGATGTCTCAGCTGACACGCCATATGTATCAGTATGAGTGCCAACTACCTGGCTCAGATCGCCGAAGGCTCTTGTGTGTTTGTGTATGAGTGC